>CABEEJ010002424.1:50956-112288 GCA_901482245.1 Timema douglasi
CCCCCTCCTCTCCATACTTAAACTACCTATTTCACCAATTGGTACAATTTTTGTCCATTTTCGTGAACCAACCTCTTCCATTGACCATTTCACAAAATGGGTAAGCTCAAAGACCAAACCTGTTCTTCGCTTGTCCATTCCACGAACCGGGAAAAACTCATCTAGTTCATTAATTGGATAACGATGGATGCTGCCCAGTTCATTAAATAGCCGCCTCATAAACTGCACAGGACAGGCGCTACACAATTCATGAACTGAACTATTTTTGCCTAATTCGTGAAATGTTCATAATAAGATGCCATTTCCCGGAATGGGCCGCAATTTGCCTGATTCATGAACTGGGAAAATTCACGAATGGGGTGTAATACATGCACATATCAAAAAGGTCAAAAAGGTCAGTAGCCTTCCAAAATTTCATTCACCGTTGATAATTCATTCCCTAGTGAAAATAACATTTGTAAGTGTACATTTGTTTATGAACGCTAGTTGCACTTGTAAAATGTTACTGGCGAGATAAACAAGCATTTTATGTGTAAACCTTTACTACCGTGAAAGTTCTATGGGTGTTTAACCTGGCGCCACTAAATCTGTGCTTGTTTGGACACACCATAAGACCGAAACTCACATTAAGACGCAGGACGTAGGAGAGTTTCACATAGGAAGAAAATAAGACTAGGTTTTTGTGCAATACACACACACACACACACACACACAAAACCTTTAATTGACACGTAGTGAAAATAAGAAGGCAAGGCAGGAAACAGAACTACCATGCTCTGAGCTGAGCTGCTCTGCTGTGCCCTGATTCTTGTTCTCTTATTCATAAACACTAGTTACTAAAAATTGCCCTGTTTAGTGTTGTTTCTCCTACTTAGACTGACTCTCATGGTGTCCAATAATGCCCAACATATTTAGTAAACCTACATTGAAACATTTTGAGGAAGTAACCCAAACTCATAATCTTCCATCCATTGAGTGCCATGTAAACATGGTTTCTAACATTTGCCACAATGAAAAATTAAGCTATTATATCCATTATTATCAGTTGCAGCAAAAATTTTAAATAATACTTTTTTATACTCTATTATAACGAAAGTTGAAGAAATATTTAGACATATTTCTTTGGATTTCAAGTTGAAATACTTCCTATCATTTCTCGTTGGATTTGAATTTGATATTTTTCCTTGGTGATCAAGTTACACAAAAAACAAATGAGTAGGCCAACTATATTCATATACATGTACTGTACTATTTTGATAGAGGGTAACCGTTGTTTACGTGGCTTAAGACGTTATTATAGCAGTGCATGCAGACATTAAAATGAATATATACATAAGCCTCCCCTCCTAGGTTCAAAGAATGTCCATGACAAATTTAGTTAAGGTTGGTTGGTCCATGAATTTGGCAACAATCAGACAGACAGGCGAAATCTTTAACGGTTGAGTTAAGCAGGACATTCTCTACACTTGGTCAAATAGAACTGTAAATTGCTGGAAAACTATCCCATTACAAATGTAAAGGCTTCTTTGTGAAGGATAATTTTTCTAACGAATTGTTTCTTCATTAAGTAACTTAGTGACTTTTTTCTACCAATTTTTTTCCTACTAATTTCTATTTTTTTTTACCACCGCATTTTATTACTTGTTCAGTTTATGCGCTTAAATGATAATTCCTCTAAATGGGAAATTAATAATTTTGGAGGTGATAGATTCGCATTTGCTTGGAAGGAGAGTGGGAAACCATTTAGAAAAAACTACCCTGACTAGACCCAACCAGGGCTCAAATCCCGATCTTCCTGTCATCAACGTACCAGTCTAACACGAGAGTGACGCTTTAGAGTTAGACCATTTGGCCTCTGAAGTAGGTAATGACTAATTCAAATGCCGAATGGAGGAGGAAGTTGTATTAAAGGAATAAAATTAGAAAATAATAATGTCACAAAAATCTTTAAAATCAGGTTTATAAGATTGAACTGTGGCTTCCAATGCCACAAAACCCTTCTGGGTTTTTAAAATCGAATAAAATGATTTCTTATCTCATGAATACTTAAATTTATCAATAAAAGATCCGCCAAATAAAGTGACGTTAATGATTTTATTTGTTTGCACTAGGCTCAGTATAAGCTATGTATATGTTTTGTTTAGTAAAAAATACAAATTTTACTAGCCTTTAAGCTGGTTTGTATATTTGAATTAATAATTCTTCTTTACCAAGATTAATAAAATAAAAATAATATATTAATCCTGGTGCATACAGTTCATTTAAGTCACTAAATTACTTAAATGAACTTTATATCTATGCCATATTTTGCTTTTCTGCCATTATTCAACATTTTTCGCGTACTTACAATTGTTCTAGAGCGTTCCACTAGGTGTACGCATAACCCACGATGGAAGCCAATGGTCTAGGCGATCTTAAGAAATTAATAGATAGTGCAAAAAATATATTTTAAAAAATGCAACGTATTTACACTCACTGCCTATTTAAATTACAGTCTTCTGGAAAGTATGTTTATCATTAAGTGTTATCCTTAATGTTGGTAGTTTTGACGTGCATTTTCTTACAGTAATTTTATCATGTTTTCAACGTTAAAAATATATTTAGTTTTGGTTGTTGACCTGATTCTTGATTTCGGACCAGCTGTTACATTTCTGGAATACTGGAAGCGGAAGTCAGCCAGCTTGGCACACCACTGGGACTGTATGGGTTTCCAAGAAGAAGAGGAGCGTCCCAGGCCTGAATTTGCGGCCAAGGCCCCCTTCTTGGAGAGGAACCCCGTGACAGGGGTCCGAGAGCCAAGTTTTCCTAGTTCACTGCGTCATAAGAGAGTTGCCGCTGGCATTGGCATCATTTTTCTTATGGTATAAAGAACTGATTTTTAATTAAAAAAATAAATATTTATGATATATATATATATTTTTTTTTAACGAAGAATGTGCCTTTTACTACAACGCCTCTGCTAACTTTTTAAATTTAACAATACACCAAACTGGTGCAAGTTCCCTTGCCACAGCGAGTTATTGATATAATTGGTTGCATTGCAAAGTAAACTTATTAGCTCAATCTATTTTGAACATTTGGAGAAATTATTGAAATTATGTTACATAATTCAATATATTTTGAATCTTAACCTAGGCATTACAAATACTGAAAGTTTGTCATAAAGCAAAATAAAATCGATCCAAAGATAGGGAAAGATTATTGATATTTATTATGATATTCTTATAGAAGTTAATAACTCTTAAACCTACATGTAATGCCTTAACAAACCTCTTGAATATCAAACTTATCAAAACATTGATTTAGTTTAAATCGGTACTTCCTTTTAATTTAGTTGATAATACCTGTACAAGTTTTAATCCCTCCGTCTTCTAGCTAATGAGTCAGCATTTCTATGACTTCATCTGGACCAAGTTTTTTTTCTCTTGAGATTGTGTGCTGTGTTATGTGGAATTGTATTGCATTGAAATTGGAAGTATGTCTTATATGTGAATCAGGACGTACCATTGACAATATAGTGCAGGTGAATTAGATATTTTTATATATAATGCATAATTCATAAGGATTTTTTTAAAAGTATTGTTGTAATCTACTTCCTAAATAATACATTAAATGTCCTTACCAACCTGACCTGTGCTAAGTCCAGCATCTTGGAAGAATTGCTGATCAGGTGGTACCTTTCTCCAGTTTTCCGAATTTCTTTTGGTAACAACTGATCTTAAGTAATATATGCAAAGGAGCAAATAGAAAGAGCATAAAATCTCCTGCAAGATATATACTTTGGACTCTCTTGGTGTCTTTTCATTGTCAAGGGAAAAATTGCGTTTTTTAGTAAAAAAAACCCACCTAAAAACGAATAATTTTGCCTTGGGTATTGGATTTTCTATCATGAGAAGTTAATTATTACATTATTATTCAACTTTATATTACAAGGTATTAAATTTTGCTTAGGTAAGCTCATGAACATAGGTGTAGGACCTCCTCAAATGGACGATCTCAAAGCAAATTGAGTATTGCGATTTCCTATGTTGCCTCATGCATCATACACCTAAACCACTGATTTGTGCTCAACCCTTCCATTTGTATAAATTACCTATATTTATAATGAATCAGTTATTATTTATAAAAACCCGCCATCTGGTGTGTAGGAGAGTCGGCAACGACGAGAATTTCAATGTTACATACTCCCGCTCCTTTTTTTTTATCAGCAATAAACATAGCCGGTGGAAATGTTTTTAAACGGGATGAGTGATTCATTAATTGTGTAAGTAAAACCCCACTTTAGGAAAAATCATATTAATTACACCTGACTGGGACTAAAACCTTGATCTCCCTGTCATCAGCCGTCTAGTCTATTGCGAGAGTGACGCCTTAGACCATGCGGCGACTAAAGAAGGTTAATAGTTATCAGTGTTTATTATTACAAACAAGTGTTTTTTAATTCAATACTATATTATTTAACTAATAAACTGTGACTAGGTTTGTGCATTGTGTGATGAAAAACTAAGTTCCAGACCTACCTTCCCCGTATTGGGGGGTCTTCCTACTTTGACAAAAGCAAGTAAGGAATTGGAAGATGAAAGATTCAAAAAGTGGGGGAGGGGGGAATGATTCCCTAACAATTCGTACAGATTGTGTAAGCACTGTGTTCTTCTATTGAAAGTCTTTTGAAATCTCAGACCATTCAAATTGTAATTTCGTTGTAAACAGAGATTTTCTGCTACACCGTGTGGTATAGCCTCATCAAGGAACCTTTAATGACATTTTTGAAGCCTAAATAAAGTAGCCTACTTAAAAAAAGCATTACGGCCCAAAGAAAGTTACACTTGCCCCGCCATTTTTCTAAGATGTTGCTAAGGAAGACAATTACAAGCCTACAAAACAATAATTCTTTATCAATTAGATCACCGATGGATGTTAACTTGCCTTGACTAAGATAAGTAAAAAGTATAGGATGAGATGGATGCTTAAAAATGAGAGGTAAACCTTTTTCTTACATATTTTTAGAGAAAATTATCCATATTTGCATGGAGAGAAAGTGTGAAACCATTTGGAATATACCTAAAAACACCCGGTTTGGGGTTTGAACCCTGACCTTTCCGTTACCATCAAACCAGACTAGATGATCCTAAAATGTAGTCCGAATGTCAACTAGTGGGAGGAATTTCGTTTTTGTATATAACGGTAAGCAAGAAACTATCAACTATTCCGCCGTGAAAATAGTTATCTGATGATGCCTTGGGTTACAAAATTATGGCCGATAGAGATGAAATTGAGGAAGAATGTTTCTAATTGATTGGTATTTAGATTTTTAGGTAATTTATCCTCCACACACTATGTTGAAATTCAAAATTAAATCTCCGAATTCAAATTATTAGTATGAATGCAAGCCTTTCTTCTAGCTATGATAAATATAAACATTTTAAAGGTGTTGTTCTCAATTTGAAATTATTATTTCTAACGATTTGGAAAGGAAATAAAAGTTTCTAAAATTATCTATGGTCTTACAATTTTATTTGTGGCTACACTGTTGAATGTAGGTTTATATGCTAGTTATGGATCACCAAGCCATCAGATTAGTGTAATCCAGAAGGAGAAGAAATTAATTATGTTTTATATACTAGGATTTTAAGTGCCTTAATAACTTTATCAAAATGCGGTTGACTCCCAAAAATGTAAGTAAACGTTTAAATAAGTATCTTTCCCTTTTACTCATACTCTGCCTCCTTATCCCTTTTTCCCAATTTTATTGAATGAAGCAATAAGTCATTATAATCTTAGTTTACGGTATCTATGAAATAACTTATAGATTGCACGAATAATCGTTCTAGAATTTCTTTGAATATGTTGTTCGAGTGTTTCATCTTAATTTGTTTACACACTGAATAAGTTTTTCCCCATAGATGTCCTTGGTGATCATCTTCATCGTGGCTGTAATCATCTACCGGGTGCTAGTATCCATTCCACTTTTCCAACACTCCACTTTTAGGGCTCAAGCCCAAGCGATAGCCAACGTAACAGGAGCAGTCGTCAATTTGTGTCTCATTATGGCAATGAGCCGTGTTTACGAAAAGTTAGCCTACCGTCTCACCACTTGGGGTAAGATTTCTAAGTTTGTATTATATATATTTACTAGACATCCACAAGGATAGAAACAAGTACGAATATGATTACGTTTGCAGTAACTTTTACTCGTTTATGTCTAATACTATTAATGACTTGACTTACCGTTACCCTCTACAAAGTCGATACATGCAGCTCACATGCATTTCTGTGAACCAATATCCTGGCAACCACTTTTTAAAGACCTTTAGTTATATTCTACTAATTGTAACTATTTACTGAAATTATAAAATACATTACTAGTTTTTAGTAAAATGGATTGTACACTCCATTCACCTTGAAAGGACATATAATTACCTTGACCTTTTGTACTTTCGACCTATGAGTATACCATAGTGGAATTTAACAAGAAGTTAACTACTTTTATGTTTAATAGAATACATTTTTGTTCTATCCTGAAAGGGGTTAAGATTAACTTTCTTGGTTCCACTATGATGAAGCCTAGATAGCATCATATTGCAATAGAACAAGACAAGCCTATTTTATTTTAGTAAAGACGGAGGATAGTAAACCCACATAATATATAACCAATACTTTTATTTAGAACTGGCCTTTCTGACATAAATTAGTTTGTAATTACATTCAAATTATGAGATTAATAACAACTAGGAACGCGAATATCAGAATTACAACTAAGCACATGCCATACTATCTGAAGCTATTTTATAAATGCTGTAGGGTTGACATATATAGGTTTTAAAATATTTTAGTTGGTCTAATACTTTCCCTATGCTTAATTGGATTATGTAAGTTTGTGTGGATGTGTACACTTATTGTTTTGAACATGAATACAAATTCTGAGCACATTTTATATAAACACAGACTCCACCACAATATCTCTGGCTTATACTAGTACATAATTTTTTTTTTCTGTGTTTCTCTTTCAACGTCAGTGTAACACTAATTTTCAACAAAATATGTATTTATTTATTTTTTAAACAAGCAGTATAAACTTAAAAAATCACTGTTGCATGTTTTATACTCAAAATAGAATGAATTATAAAACTAATACTGATAAAACTTATAAAATTTGACATTTTCTTCTCGCCTAAGGCTAAAAATTAACACAAGTTATCAAACAACGTTCTGTTTGGAAACATTTAGGCAAGTTAAACTTTTATTAAACTTTTATTTCGTAATATATTAGCCTATATAGGTTAATATTATTCCATTTAAAACCTTTATATAAAACAATTCTAGCATCTACTGTAATTATGACTTTCATACTTGGGTTTTATTGAGATGAGACTGAATCAACAGACTAGATAGCCTGGACTCAAAAATACGATATAATATTTCATAGTTAATAAGAATAATCTTTGCTTCGGGAACATGATACACTTTCAAATAATTGGAAATTTTACAAATGTTTACTATGCTTTATTACTTTTTTTATTTCAAGGTTTTAAGAATATATATGATGTAGTTTTTTCTTATTTAATATTTCAAGTATAAAAATAGCCATTTAACTATTGCATGTCTTGATAAGACAAAAACATTTCCAAAATAAAATAAATTAAAGCCATGGTTGTTAATTAATTTAGTATGATGTTTTTATCAAAGTACCCTTACATGGTCAAAGGGTGGAAATATTCCTCCAGCATATAGATAAACACAAAGTGGAACCCCACTTATATTCGTAAAGGAAACAAAATGTTTAGTTTTATATTGTGTGTAAGGGAAAAAGTTATATGAAACAGTAAGCTTTTTGTTTTACATCGGAAAAAATTAGGAATACCATTAGGTACAGGAAAAATATTAACCAGTCAGAATTACCTACTCTTAGTTGAACCATCATTATGAGGATGTTTTCAGTGTTTGGGAAGAGGAATTTCAAGATTATTCGATATAATATTTATTCTTGTAAGTCACCCACTATAAATCTACCATCTAGGCAAACCCATTAACAGTCTCTAATTACATATTTTTACTTTATGCTAAGTTATAATTTCCTCTCTAAAATTAATACAATCATAAACTTGGCAAAAACATTTCAGGAAAGAGTACTTTTGAGCTACATAATTGCTCATGTGTCAATATTTACTTACTTACTTACTCCATGGCATTAGGAACTCACTTATAAAAGTAGTTCTATCCAGTCCACCTAATTACACCCTGTATCTTTCAGGATTATACTGATGTTATCCTGCGTCTAGGTTTTCCCAATAATTTCTTCCCATTGGGTTTGCCATTCAATACTCTGAACACGGTTCTAGATTCTTCCATTCGCACTGCATGCTATGCCCACCATAATTTACGAGATTTACTATATTTGTATATAATAATAGTCTTCAAAACAGCTATCCCTGGAGTTGTATCATTGAGGAAGAAAATTAAATAATTTATAATTGTTTTAGTTAGGGTCTACATGTTCACCAAGGTTTGTTTAAAAGTATTAGTCTATTTAAAATTTTAAGGATGATATACACATAATTTGTATAGTAACATACACAAAGATATAATCTTCAAATTAATACAATTAATATAATATATATAAAATTACTAAACATTAATTGATTGCTTGCTTTTTAATATGTTTAAGTCAGTAAATATCCTAATCAACTTGCCTGTCCTTAAGAAAATATGAATAGTTAGGTTTTAAATCTACCAAGCCCTTTTAAAATGTTGTCTGTATTTAAGTTTCCTCAACTATATTATGCCCATAGCAGATTAGTTTTTAAATTAAATATATTATCTCTAATAAGTAATGAAATCACTAATTTTGTGTAGGATCAAATTGATTAGGTTCATCAAAATTTGAGTAATAATATATATTGTTCATATAAGTATTAATACATTATTTGCTTGCTTTTTATTTGCAGAAATGCATCGCACACAAACGGAGTTTGATGATAACCTCACATTTAAAGTGTTTATCTTCCAGTTCGTGAATTTCTATTCTTCAATATTTTATATAGCTTTCTTCAAAGGAAGGTTTGTTGGGTATCCAGGAAATTATACACATATATTGCGCCTGAGAAATGAAGATGTAAGTGTATATACATATAATTATCAATAAAAATCTCATATTATATCGTAGATTTAATTGCTCAATAATAATTTTTATGTAAATTATGATTTACACAGCTATATTTTTAAGTTAATCGAGAAAATGTCAACAATGCATTTACATTTCGCAAATGCTTGTACTTATCTTGTATTCCTTATTGGAATTTTCAAGATCACTGAACATTTACTTTTAATGGGTGTATATATATAATTAAGTAATTAATATGGCTGAAAGATATACTTTTCTAGTCACAGCTATTGATACATGTCTGAAAGTGTTTTACTACTACTAATTTGAACCTATAATTGAATAATTTAAGTTATAGTTTATTTTCTTATAGTCTAACTAAATAGTAGAATAAATTTAAGAATCTACCACTTCGTCTTTCACAGCTAGAGATCCCAGACGTCCCGATTTTCTCGGGACAGTCCCTGTTTTAAATGTGATGTCCCTGTGTCCTGACATATTCAGTTCACGACACCAACTGTCCCGGTTTTCTTAAGCACAGAATATTAATGCATCAGCCATCAGCCGAGGTCAATCCAGTCCACTCACAGATGAGAGATGAATGAATACAGGGCGTGGTGGTCTCGCCCTCGCGTGCTGCTTTGAGATCAATTTGAAATGCGTCTGACACGTGACAGCCGCCTTTTAAGTTCTCGCCTCATATTTAATCTATGGTTGCTAGTCTGCTGTCTGCTACGCAAGCAAATTCGCGATGTTTACGTTATCTGTAACTGTGTTGTTTATATTTTCTGTGGACTGTGATGTAGTTTTGTTTTATGTACGCCAGTATTGTTTTAGTATGCATTAATTGTCAACATTATTTAAAATGCCTAAGAGGAAGTGTGTTTTCAACGAACGATTGAAAGAACCATATATTTTCATAAAGAAAACAAATATTAGTGGTGAGGTTGGAAAAATTGAATGTTGTTTGTGCCGGGCTATTTTTTGTATTAGTCATGGTAGGAAATCTGATATTGCTGACCATTTAACAAAAAAAAAAAACACAAAAAAACACAAAGGTGCGGTGTCTGCTAAAAGTTCGAGACAGTCAGTGACAACATTCTTTAAGAAAAAGAGGAATGTCAGGCCTCCACCGTGGTTCGGATTCCACGTTAAACTGTAGGTCCTTCATTTCATCTCACAATCACCCTACCATTACGCATTAGCGTAAGTGCGTATAACCCGAACGGGTAGTAAGACGCGGTGCTAATAATAATAATTTAAGAAAAAGGAGGTGAGTGACCAAGAAAGAGAGCTAGCTGCACAAGAGGCTACATTTGTGTTCCACACAGTGAAACACAACCATAGTTTCCAGTATATTTAGACTGTACATTGTCAATTATAAAAAAGGTTTGTCAATAAAAAATTCACATGTGTGCAAATAAAATGTAAAAACATTATTATCAATGTTTTATCACCTTGTGCCAGAAATAAAATAAATGAGGAATTGAAAAATGCAAAATATTGCTGTTTAACTATAGATGCTTCTAACGACATTGATTTAAAGGTTGTTTCAACTATTTTGAGGTATTTTACTCCTGAAAATGCATTGCAACTGAAATATTAGAATTTGGCAGCCTTTCAGGTGAAGCATCTGACATCCTTGTTGACCACATTTTCGAAGCAGTCGAAAATCATGATATTTATGATAAAGTAACAGGAATTTCAGCAGCCAATACCAATACAAATTTTGTTTGATTGAAAAAAAGGGGGAAATAATGTTTTTACTAAACTCCAAGAAAAGTTAAACAGATAAATAATACGAGTTGGGTGTGCAGCTCACATAATTAATAATGGTTCACAAACTGCAGTAGATGTTTTGCCAGTAGATATTCAGGCTATTGTAAGGAACATTTTCCAGTATTTTCACAGTTTACAGTGCGAGTAGAAATTCAAATAATTTTGTGAGTTTGTGGAAATCGAGTATAAAACTGTCTTAGGGCACGGTAAAACACGGTGGTTGTTTCTATAACTAGCTCTGAATCGTTTAGTTGACATGTATATCGGAGTTAAATATTATTTTCTGTCGCTAGATAAATGCTCAACAATGTTGCATGACTTTTTCAACAACCGACATTCTCTCATATTCCTTTTGTTTTTGAAGTCACGGGAGAATGTTTTTTCACATTCTTTTGAGAAAATTGAGGAAGATGAGACATCAGTATTTGAAGTGAAAAAGGAATTATATCTTCTGATTTGGAAGCTTGCAATGTGATAGGCCAAATGTTTTTAAACAGTGATGTAAAAAAAGAACTTTAAAATTTACATGAAGAAGGTTCGATGACACAAGATTCATACAGAAACTATTTATCTAATTTCTACAGTTCTGCAATGCAGTACATTCAAGAATGATCCCGCCAGCTAATTCATGTGTTTTCAAAATTGGATTGGGTCTCCTTGACTTCACAAATTGGCTGGGATAAAATCTCTGAATGTGCTGAAGAAATGAAGACTATCTTGCCTAAAATCAGGATAAATTAAGATAATCTTTTTGATAAGTATGCTCATTTGAAACTGTATGCCAATGAAGATAAAATTTCTGACTTGAATAGCAATAGGGACAATTGCAAGATGGGCGACAGGTGGAGGGAAATGTTTGCACATTTTAAGAACGATCAAATCACCTACAGTTAGAGCTATTATTCAGTTTTTGCCTGACGTTGCCTAGATCCAATGCTTCTGTTGAACGCATATTCTTTCTCATAAATTTATTATGAACCGATGAAAGGAATCGCCTTCAACTGGACACAGTGAAATTGCTTCTACTAGTTAAAACACATATCAAGGGTGTTAAATGCTCTGACATTTTTGAGATTATATTTAGGGACAGAAAACTTTTAGATCAATTACATTCCTCAAGCAAGTATGAGTATGCCACTGACTATGGAAAGCCTCAGCCATCAACGTCAACCAGTCTGCCCATCAAGCCCCAGCCCCACTCATCAGCAGCTTCCGGAAGTGGTATAAGCTCATGAACAAACGAGAGGATATGGACGTGGAGATGAGAAAGAAGAAAGAGCTAGTAGCTTTTTTTTTATTCTAGAGAATGACACGCTTGAACTATTATAGGCTGTATAGATAGGTTGAGATAGAATGTACGTATAATATGTTTGAAACATGAATATATCTTAAATGTGCTTCTAATCTCAAGTTAAAAGTGAATTACGTAATTACTGTGATTCGCCCCTCCCCCCCTAATTTTTATATGTGTCCCGGTTTTGGATTTTAGAAAAATGGGATCCCTACTCACAGTCAAAATATTTTTAATTCTTGAGCTTTATAATATTATTACTTAAATTATTTTCAAAATGTATTGAAAAGAGTAAAAGGCCCAAATAATTAATAAAATATTCAGGGAAAAGGCTTTAATACTAATACATTGGCATATCAGTGACAAACTCTTCTATTGTCTGAATTAAAAACTAATTATGGTCTTAATTAAGATTATTCCACGGGGACGATTATTTATAAAATATGGAATTAAATGGGCTATTATAGAGCACCATGTTCGTATTGAAACGAACAGTATAGTGAAAGGGATGTTAATTATAGTAAATTAATACGTGGATTAATAAGATTATAATTATGTGTTCTGTCTTACGACAGGTCCATTCCTTTCGTCAGTGAAACTTAGACCTCCAATGCGCCCTGTCCTCTGCCTCCTCCCTCAACTCCCAGAATTCTCTTCTTTTCTTCAAGTCATCTAGTATTTAGATCCTCCTTCTTCCTAAGCTCCTCTTTCCCTCAACCTTTCCTTATATGACGTCGTGTAGAAGACGGTTCCTCATAAGGATGTGTCCAATCCAGTTTGCTAAGATTAGAATATAATATATTATATATATATTATATAATTCCACATTAATCCTTCATTATATTTAGTGCAGTGCTGGAGGATGTTTGATAGAGCTGGCTCAACAATTGGCTGTGATCATGATCGGCAAACAAATTATAAACAATGCACAAGAAATACTAGTACCTAAACTGAAGGCATGGTGGCACAAGAAAAGGGTAAGTTACAATAAATGTCACTATCCTTCCACAAAAATACGTGTGTACTAATTTTTATTCGCCTAGTAAAATAATAAAATAACATTATTTATTATTCTTTAATAATTACCCATAATGCTTTATAATATAATATTTGCAACTAGGATTATCAGTTATGATTTCAAATAATAATAGAAAACGTTATAATCACCGTCAAATCACGTTTCTTGTCATTCAGGTAAAACTCTGTAAAAAGCACAAGACCCGTTGGGAAGAAGATTACCAGCTTATTGATAATGAAGGACTCTTTCAAGAGTATCTTGAAATGGGTGAGTAGCAGGGACGCCTAATCCATTGGGGTTTGGCCCCACATGATAATCAGTGAAGCTTTATTTATAGCTTATAATATAAATAAACATATAAGTATCTATAATGATTGATAAATATATATATAAATTGTCAAATAAATTCCAAGAAACACTTAGGATTACTTTATCCTTGTGTTTATAAGAAGAATATCTGTAATCAAATGCAATACAGCCTGTAATTAACATTAGTATTTTAGAACTAACAATGCATTACTGTAAATAACATTTTTAATGTATACACTCATATTGGTTTGGTTGACATGACATTACTAACACGTTTTTTATATCAATCCGTTAAATTTATCTTTGTTATTAAAACAAACCCATCCCAAATCACATGCGATATTTTTGTGTTTTAGTTCTTCAATTTGGATTTATAACTATATTTGTGGCAGCCTTTCCTTTGGCTCCATTGTTTGCTCTCCTCAACAATTGGGTGGAAATACGTTTGGACGCTCAGAAGTTTGTGTGCGAGACACGTCGCATTGTAGCGGAACGAGCGGAGAACATTGGGATTTGGTTCAAAATTTTGGACATGCTTGCACACCTGGCTGTCATCAGCAATGTGGGTAAAACACAAATCTAGAAATATTTATGATTTTAAAAATTGCACTAAAAAAGAATCAAGGTAAATGCGGTTGGAATGAGTTATCTAGGAAATGTATGTAGAAACATTTCTTATACCTATAATTTTGATATATCATAATGTGCTGCAGGCCTACCAATATGGGCTATGAATGTAGCATTGTATTCGTAACGTTAAACTGCCACCATTAATGTAATGCAGACATCTTGTAAATGTGGGGAATGCCAGGACTCCACCGTGGTTCGGATTCCACGTTAAACTGTAGGTCCTCCATTTCATTTCACAATCACCCTACGACTACTCATTAGCGTAAGTGCGTATAGCCCAAACGGGTAGTAAGACGCGGTGCTAATAATAATAATAATAATAATGTAATGCCAGAGACTATCTTACCCTACATGGTCTAACGCGATACTCTCGAATAATCTGCCAAATACGGAGAGATCGGAGTTCGATCCCGGTTGGGTGCACTGAGGTGTTATCCCTAAATGATTTTACACCCTCCCTCCACAAAAATGTTGGTGTACGTTCTTTAAATTAAACCTTTATAATCCTTACCACATTAGTGTAACTAGTACTTAGGCGTATAAACCGAACGGGTAGTAAGACATAGTGCTTAAAATTGTTTATGTATAGCTTTCATTCAGGATATCATAGTATTTTAGGTTGTATGTATTTTATTAAATTTGGCCTTTCATAGTATTGTGAAATCACATACAATTAAATGGAATTTACTTAGCAGTCAACCTACAAAATATTTCACATTCAAAATAAATTGAAATATCCTCAGTTGTTTGATATTTAATTCTATGTTTGGTTTTATTTTCACAATAATCGATATTGTTTTTCAGGGTTTTCTTATTGCATTTACGTCTGAGTTTCTACCCAAACTTTTGTACCAGTACGAATATGATTGGGATCTAGTGGGATACGTTAATTTTACATTAGCTTATGCTCCACCCGGCAAGATGATAGAAGAGTGTCGATATAGAGGACTGAGAGACCGAGCTGGAAACCACACTCCATTCTTCTGGCGCCTGCTTGCTGTGCGACTAGCGTTTGTTATTGTATTTGAGGTAAACAAAGTACAAATTATACAATATACTTTATTGATAATTAAAATAAATGAGTTACCAGAGAAACATGAGGTAGGTATATATAATAGCACTAAATTATAGTTATTCTTTCATCCATGTTATAGAATGAAATAACCTATTATGCCCTTAAATCAAGCATTTAAATGTTTAAACAATAGGCTATAAAACTAATATCAATTGATTGAATCATTAAAAATAAAATTTACCCTCATCATGAATACAAATTTTAGTTTCAGTAATATAATTTAATATTTAAAATATTTTTACTACCTATGTCATACAGGGCTTTATTTTTACTTCAGTAAATCACATATGTTCAATTAAAAATTCTTGCTGCAATTATTGCATTAGCCTATTATTTAGATAAAATTTTAGCAAACAAACTTACTAGCAATATGCTACGTTATTATGCTACGAATACCCTATTATTTAAACTAGAAAGTTTCTTCATTGCCATAACATGGATATGTGTACTAGCTTTTAATGTCTAAATGTTCAAGTCTCGTTGGAAACGAGGTATTTGGAAAAATCAACAAACCAATTACTCTTCTCTTTGACAACGAAGGCTTTGGAAAAAAAAAAAGTACATCTGCTCGGCAACTATTGTTTTGGGATATAAACAATCATAAAGAATTGTATGCGTTTATGACAATATTATTATCAGCTAAATGTTCGGGTCCACAGAGTATGTTTTCACTAATACTATGAAGTAAAATAAGCTTAGAGTTCAATGGGGATTTATGAAAATAATGTATCTATGTAATCGTTCTATTAAAGAGTTTCTTTATTTTTAATAGTTCCGAATACTAAGCTATTTATTGTGGTCTAGGGTTTTCCCGTGGCTTCGCTTGCATTAAACAATACATCATCAACACATTCGATTTCTTCAAAGTCGAGAGCCGTGTTTAATGATGTGCGTACAAAGATTCACGAAGAAACACGGACTCTTCCCCATCTTCTTCCCCTCCACAGCCGAGCTCATATCACGTACCATATTATGTAACCACAATACCAGCCGCGATGAATGTTCACTTCTTACGCCCTGTTTATTTGACACTGCTATTTACGCTCGCTGTAGAAATAACGTGATGGTACTGTACCTAGCTTACCCTCTATTCTGAAAAATAAAAAGTAAAACAGAAGCAGTCCCATCTCGATGCAATGCATACTTTTTGAGTTAACTGGAATTAAACAGACAGAATTGAAGGAACTTACAGATTTAGAGTTTTATTATGTTTATCGGTGTGGCTTGAACCAGTATCAAACATCGACCTACATTGTGTACTGTAAATACATGTCTTAGAGAGCACAGAAGATACATTAAAATAAACAGTGGCATTTAATCTGTGGTTGAACATGAGTAAAAAATAAACTTTTAACATACACCACCATAAAACAGGACACCATCTTCAACAATCAAAACATTGTCATTTACAATCCAATCCTTATTAAACCATTTTCTTTTCAACTATCATTGTCTTTCCCAAGGTATATTTTACATACCATATTCTTAGTGGTTTTTATATAAATTCTAAATTGTATGATTAAAAAACTTGAAAGAAATGTATTTATCTTAACAACCAAAGGATCATTCAACTTTTGTTAATTTTTTGTTGAAAAATATTATTTTTAGAAAGGATTTGTTTTATAACAATGTACAATTTTCAAATATACCTGGAAATATGCTTTAGGTTACACTTTTATAAAGATTATCTTAAAAAATTCTTGTAAGATCAGTTCTATGTTCCATAAAGATAAATTGTTTACTAACATTATTTCCAAAATAAATGTACATTTTTTAATATTGTTACAGCATGTGGTTTTTGGAATCTGTCGTCTTATTGATGTGCTTGTTCCCGACATTCCTGAGAGTCTTGAACTTAAGATAAAGAGGGAGCGATACCTTGCAAAACAAGCTCTTCAAGATTCAGACACAATAATGAAGGTATCTTCTTTAAAATACATAAATAAAAATTTGAGAGAAATATTTTCATCGTCGCTTTAACAGGTTTAAATGATACAAGAAATTGCCCAGTGACAAAACATATTTTCAGTTTTATTATTACTGTCCTTTGCCAAACATTCCAGTATGTAGCCCTGTAGCTACATTTTTGGAGGACTGATGTGCTGAATATGACCAATAACATTTTTTTTATTGATTTATCTAAACCCTCAATACCATACATTTTTTTTATTCTGAAGGCATAATGTTAATATATATGTCACCGGAAATGTGTGAAATCCAGACGTTCTATAAAGCTTTCTATATAATGCCAGAGCGGTTTTTGCAAAGTATGAAATAAACGAGTTTTGCTGTTGTACTTCAAATTTATTTTCAAGTTATTTGTCTTTTTAAAGTCCCGGAATATGTTAGCAATTATTTAATTCAGTTCTATGTAAGTCTTGAGCCGTTTTATTGCAGGTGCACATTATTCCTAGGATTTCAGTTGGTCAGGCTAGGTTATTTTAGAATAGGTTAGTTACAGTAACCCCATGGCTTCTTTGGTGCTGACTGGCATCTCAAAGGTGACAGCTGACGGCTTTGAAAAGTTACCAGACCAAATTATGTACCCCTACGATGAACCATATGAGCTGCAAAAACATGTGTTTAGCAGCTGTCAGAAGTCAGCTGAGAGCTGTCAATCAGCACGAAAGAAGCCACAGGGGTACTGTAGGTAAGGTTAGGTTAGGTTAGCTATCGTTCTTGGTCATTTGTAATGACTGGTTATTCTATAAATTTCCTAAGAAAAGTATTAAATAAAACAGCAAAACTAATTTATTGCATACTTTTCTAAAACAACTTTGGAATTATATAGGAAGCCTAGGCATTTTATAAGAATGCCAGGTTTACACACATTGCCGTTAACATATATACCAAAAGCCTATGTGACTCTTATACCATTTCACTGTGACAATTATCACTGTTTCATTAACAAAGTACGTACACTCATTTTAGGCTGGAAGGTTCTTATATTGACTGATAATAGATTGTAATATTAGCTTCACCATAATGGACTCAAGCAAGGGACGCTTGCTACATGTCACTCTATAAGTGGATCATATTTTAGCGTGAGCAGAGAGAAAGGCGGGTATAAACGTTGACAACTTTTTGGAGTAAAAATGTAATTTTATCTTTGTTGTAAATTTGAAAGAGGATTATTTTACATCCTCATTTTGCTTGATAATATTTATTTAGCACGACTGAACATGCATTCATGTAAAGTTAATGAGATATACCAATTTCTTCATTTAAGAAAGAATATTATAAAGTAATTAATTTAAACGAAATAACTGAGGCATGTATTGACATTATATAATAAATGATAATTTATGATTGATCCGTTAAAGTTCAGGAGCTTATTTTAGCGGTATTTTTCAACACAAATTCTTATACATATATATGTATATATATGCACATTTATATACATATATATGTATATGTACATATATATGTATATAAATATATCCTAGTATTATATAATAGGATCTGGTGATGAATATATGTTGGGTTTTTATGTCAGTGTATTTGTATATGCCAGAATTATTGAGAAGTATTATTATTATTATTATTATTATTATTATTATTATTATTATTATTATTATTAGCACTGCGTCTTATTACCCGTTCGGGTTATACGCACTTACGCTAATGTGTAATGGTAGGGTGATTGTGAGATGAAATGAAGGACCTACAGTTTAACGTGGAATCCGAACCACGGTGGAGGCTTGGCATTCCTCACATTCACAAGATGTATTGTCAGAGGTGAAGGAAGGGTTTGGTAATCAGATAAATCTTTGCCGGGACCGAGGATTGAACCCCGGCCGCCAGCATAGAAGCCTGACACCTTACCCCTAGACCCCCAGGTCACCTATTGAGAAGTAATTATACATTCTTATAATATGTGATACATTTAATTTGTGCATGTCACATGCATTAAATGAAAGTTTATGATTGTAGCGTATAAAGTTAAATAGAGGTTATATTATTTTCTTAACCGATTTATTTTTCTAATTTAGAATATAATTGATAACAATTATACATTACAAACTACAAACTAAATTAGTATTTGTAATCTAGCAGATATGTCAAATATCATCCCGTATTTTTATATTGCATTAATGGAAATATAAAAAACACTTCTTAGTCAAGCAAAAGTTGTGTCCATCCTAAGCTTATCATACTAAGGACATACATGTTAAAACAAAATTTGTAATATACATATGGTTAAATCCTTCATTTATTGAAAATACCAGACAATTTGAGCCATTAAATTAATTAAAGCTAACTAGAAGTGTTTATATACTTGCAAAATAATACCCTGATGAAAAAAGTTTTTAAAATATTTATTTAAATATATGAAGTAGTTATTAATAATTTTGACATGCTTATTACAAAAACACCCCCAGTTTTTTGTTACCATCCTCAAATTTTAAGCTTTGGTAGTGTCAGAGTTTATTCATACATTTAGTTCTTAACTTTTCATTATAAGATATAGTGGTTAAACGGAAATTCTGTTATTTTCAGACATATTCAATAAATAATACCTCTCTTTATCTGAAGCGGCTAAGAAGCTCTTTCACATCATGATTTCTTACATACGCTGTCGAATCTTCTCGCTGTAGAAACCAATAATAGTCACTCGCCATCTTAATTTACAATGCTGTTTACTTAGTAAAATGTCCCGATGAAAGCATTTTCCTTGTTCATTGATCAATATGCTCAAATTAGGAGATGCATTCAAATTATTTGGCAGAAAGTGAGTTTTTTTATATTTAGCAGCTAATGTGTGTAGATTTATAGGAGGTTTACTACTAAAATGTCATTGTTTTCTACTTTTTTGTTGCCTAGAATACCGCGAACAAAAATTTTAACGATGTTGTATAGGCGGGATTTAACTGTAATTTAAAGGTTAGGTTTCACAGCTTCTTCCTAATTTAAGGTCCAATGAGTATTCCTTCAATCAACTTAGCTAGAAAATACTTGTCTTAAGTAATTAAAAACCATCATCTTTTTGTGGAGTCTCTTCACAAAGTTTTTAGGGCGCTTCAGTTTAATATATAAAGGCAAAGATAAAATCTTTTTGAGTGACAACAAATCATGAAAATTTTTGTACTGATGTCCTGGAATTAATTTTTCTCTTATTAGCAACTATTTAGCACTATAGCATTGGTTTTTTACGACTGTTCTCACACAGTAAAAAATATTATTATTATTTAGCACCACGTCTTACTACCCGTTCGGTTTATACGCTTAAGTACTAATTGCGCTAATGAGTTAGGAAGTGGGAAGGTTGAATTTATAAGAAGTGAACACGCATTTGAGTGGAGGGAGAGTGGAAAATAAATTAGGAAAAAACACTCCATTTCACCTGACTGAGATTCGAACCTTGATCTCCCCGTCATCGACAGTCCAGCTAACACGAAACTAGCGCGTTAGCCAACTACGTCACTTTAGTGGATCACAGTAAAGAAAAATAAGTAAAGATTAGTTTAGCCACACTAAATATCAAGCAGAAGACAGATTACTTTAATGTCACCACAGATATGCCAGTTATGCTTTGTATACTTGATGTCTTCGATCATTTTAGACACATGTAACTATGTTTCTTTATAGAAACATCATGAGGTAATAGAAAAATTTCATTGCTAGTATGCAATTGACGATTTTATGAAAGTGATAAACGTCAACGTTATATGCTGAAGGCAATTTTTAAAATTAAACGGTTTACAACGATACACTTACATATATTATCTATGCTATTAAAGCACGCTAACGTTTTTTATTTAAATTGTGTGACAGTGTAGTATCTAAATTGTTGTCAAACCAATTCCATTGCTGGCATGACACCAGAAGCTTTGACTGATTTTTTAGCAGTTACAAATTAAGCACCGAATAATTTAGCTCAAATCGTATAATTAAATACAGCTGTTCTTCTATTTATAAAATGTAAGGCTTGTCTCTTGACGTAAACATACCTATATCAGTGTCAGATGAGGAATAATTGAATTCTGAACGCTATCATCAAGTCTTGAAGATTGGATGGAATTTATAAATCCTCTCATGATGACCTGGTGGTCTTAAGGGTAAGCTGTTGGACTTCTGTGCTGGGGTCCGGGGTTAAATTCTCAGTCCCAGCACAGATTTATCTGATTACCAAACCCTTCCTTCACCTCTGTCAAGATGTGTATTAATCACAACTTGTGAATGTGGGGAATGCCAGGCCTCCACCGTGGTTCGGATTCCACGTCAAACTGTAGGTCCTCCATTACATCTCACAATCACCCTACCATTACACATTAGCGTAAGTGCGTATAGCCCGAACGGGTAGTAAGACAGCGGTGCTAATAATAATAATTATTATTATAAATCCTCTCCATTAGGTACTGGTCTCGTGGCCGATGGAAGGCCAGGGTGCACAATGGCTTTCTTATTTCTTTGAAGTAAGGCCAATGACTTTGAAAAGTAAAAGTAGCACGCGTTAAAAGTAGGTTCACGTATAATAATTGGTACTGCAAAATGTATGTTTTCTTTCTTTCCTTTTAGAAATTGGGTTCATTTGACGTTGCATCTAGCTCAAGTTTGGCGTTAAACTGAGATTTTATCATATTTACCTAAAGTACATGCTGTATATAAAACCTACGCTTTTTTCGACAATTTGGAAACTAGTTTGTTGAAAATTTAAGTAGAACTCTCCACAGACACAATATAAATTATTCTCCTTGTTTATTATGCACCCACGCAATACTAAGCAAACCACGTATTGATATACGTACTAAAGTTGGCTGTTATTATTGGTTACACTACAACATCTCAAAGAATAATACGAACAGATACAAGCTTGATACAGGAAAGAAAAGGCACATTCACAGTGGTAAAACACATTACGCATATACACCTCGTTTACCCTGAAAGGTATCAAGCAGTTTTACCTTGATGGATTATACTATGACCCTATCTTATAAGCTACGCCTTATTGTAACAATGTAAGGTAAGCGAGCTACCTTTCAGAATAAACGAAAGGTACGTACACTGATAAAAACGTGACAGGTATAACATGTGTTTCTGCGAATTAAAGATGTCTGGTACAAAACCCAATAGCGCTATTGCCTATGAATCTAACCTAGGTCAGGGGTGGACTAGCAGGTTTCAAGTGTGCCGGGACTACAAATATGATGGCGTTTCACATAAATTCATAAATACCACTGAAGCTATGTAACAGTGTAACCTGAAATGGTGTAGTGAAGTATTTATATTTTTATTATTATTAGTAAGTTTAATCCAGATGCTATTTAAGCTAAATTATCGATGATTACGTTGCTACTATCCACTTAAACAGTAAGATCTTCTACTTCCGAACTAAGATGAGCAAAAAGGTTCTAAATTGTTAGACAATAGCTGGGAGTCTATTCTTGGAATATTTAAGTATTTACAATATCCTCCACCTGCTACTTGTGTATATTATAAAGCTAGTAGAAGCAAAAATTCACTGAACAAATGCTTTTACTTTTGGCTTGTGAAATAGTTTAAAAATAACACTAAAAAAAGCACAATTGGGGTGATTTTAAATTTAAGCCATGTATATATTCACAAATGATAAATGTGACCCAGTACACGTCTGATATATGATGTTTGGGTCGTAAAGAAATTGGAAACTTCTTATCTCAATATCCTGACGCAAAGTCCAGTTTCTGGTTTCATATTTTTGTTCAGCATATTAATTGAATGAACTGAAGTGTTTCTATTACCTGTTGTGAAAACCATGTTGATTAGTGTAATCATACTCTATGGGAGACATGTCCAAACGTACCCCTGATGAGAGCCGTATAAGTTCTTGGGGAATTGGCCGGGGGCCACACATGAAATATTTCATTGGACCTAATGCCCCAATATAATAAAAACAAGAGTCTAATAGGTTGTATTTCAATTTGATCTGCAGGGCTGCACAAAATGAACTTAGGGGTCGCAAGCTACCCGTGTGATGCGAGTTGGGCATGCCTGGTGTATAGTAGTATGTAGTATTATAATTATTTTGATTTACAGGGGTATTTCAAGTTGATTTTATAAATATTTACTATGTTGGGGGTCCAGGGTTCAATCCTCGGTCTCGGCACATATTTGTATGATTACCAAACCATTCCTTCACCTCTGACAAGACGTGTATTAATCACAACTTGTGAATGTGTGGAATACCAGGCCTCCACCGTGGTTCGGATTCCATGTTAAACTGTAGGTCCTCAATTTCATCTCGCAATCACCCTACCATTGCCGTAAGTGCGTACAACCCGAATAGGAGTAAGATGTGGTGCTAATAATAATATAAATATTTATTTGAATCCCAAAGGATAATTTATATTGAAGCTTAAGCATTAAGGAGGGATTATGTCACCAAACAACAATATATACTCGTATATTATATATATATAACTATTTGCAACACATGATATACATATTATGGCACTAAACAATTATTGCTCCTCAAAATGTATATATTTTACTTGCCTGATGTGATCACACCGGTAATCGCATGTAGTAAACTCTCATATTCTAAATATACGTAATAGCTTACGTAAAACGATAAAGGTTCTAAACTCATCTATGTTTAATAGAATGATGGGAGATAGGAAGGGGGTAACTTGTAGGTTTTCACATTGATTTCCAAATCTACTCTCAACGCTAATACGGGTGTACTTACACTCAGCTAACTCTGTCCCCCCTATGCCTTAGATTAATTACCTCGGTGTTAAAAGATTTTTCTACTATTAATACTACTACTAATGATAAAATCAAAGTTTATTTCAATAATAATATTAATAATAACATGTTATAAAACTACTATTAAAAAATGTGGCCATTTTGTTGAAACATATATACATTCATTTTTTTCTTGGCCAAGGATATAATAGAGTTGACAATTCAGAACTAGCTTATTTTATTTATTGTGTATAACTTTGCATAAACTATCACAAAGTTTCTAACTGTTAATTATCAAAGCTAAAAACTCATCTGGGGATTTGAATAAAGCCCTAGATTTTAATTTATTCTATTTTTATTCTATTGATAAAGTTCAATGCATAAGTTAAATATCACATTCCTATTGCTTCATATTTCTATGAGATTCAAACAAATACGACCTGGAATAGAGAAAGTATACAGAGGTAGATTGTTTTGTGAAGAACAAGATCAATGATAAATTTGAAAACTGCATTAAGATTGATTGCGCTAAGCTATGTTCTGTCTATATTGAAGCATATATATTTTTAATTAATGCGTTTAATAGGTTAATTTGGCGTTTGAAACAAAACATTTATAGTTTAGATTATAAAGAAATAATATTTCTTCATGGCTTTTGCTTACACCATAATACTATTTTATGACGTTCTATTTTGTATAAGTACTTCAAGCTGAATTTTTTTAATTTTACAAAAGCAGACTTTTTCAATATTCTATAATTAGTAAAAAAATAATACTAATAATATTATTTATTTAAGACAAACCAATCCTACTATAATTTACATTAAGGTATTAGAAATTGTTGTTAAGAGGTAAAACCTTTTTAAACTCTGTGTGTTTGATTGACAACATATTTTACTCCAGGTTGCATCCAGGAAGGATGATGACTATGAAGATTTAATAGCCAATGGTGGAATGGTTTTGGACCTCACCGCAGAATTGGGCTCACTTGTGCATGGTTCAACTGTACCACCACCTATTTCTCTGGCTGACATAAAGAACAATACTTCCACAGAATCCCAAGCTACCAATCAGACGGAAGCTTCAGTGAATACAGCTGTGACAATACCAAGGCCGGATAGACAGAAAGGATCTAGGCCATTATCGGAACATGCTACATCCAAGGAAAGTTCATGACATAAAATTTCCACTCTCTGAGGAGAGTTTTGGACTATCTTCCCATGGTTAGGTAGAGTGTAGGTTTAGAGTGGTAGATAGGCTTAGAGTGTTGAAATTTAGGGTTCCCCATCTATCTATATAGATATTTCTCACACAAAGAAAGAATCATATTTGAAATACCTACCAAGTTCACATTTAAAACTTGATTTTGTACCCAATTTATTGCTGTAAATAGCAAAACAAAATAGTTTAATTAAAAACCTCAATTAAATGTATTTCAAAATGTTGGTTGTGAAAATATCTTCCTTATATATTGTATGAATGTGGGATGCAAATGATTATTTTAATTGATAGATCATATTAGCTAAATATTTGTGTGCGTGTATTCACAAACTAATTATTTATTTATGAGTAATTTTGAAGCAAAAAGTAACAATATATTTAAAATTTACTTTTTTTTTTAATATCACAGTGCCTTGTGCAAACTATTATATTTGAAAGTTATGCCATAATTGAATTTAGAGAACTTCACAAAGAGAAGAAAAACATCTCCTAGATCTTTTTAGTTAAATGTAAGTATAAAATTTTAAGCTTAAGTTTGTAATTTATTGAAGGTTCAATAGTAATACACCCAACGGTAAATAAATTCAGGCATATTTACTGGTATAAATAAATTAACAGGTTGTGGTGATTATTTTATTTGTGTTAGTAGATTTGAATCTGTGTACTTATTGACTGCCATAAAGAGAAGAAAATATAAATGCGGATTTAACAAACTTATGAATTAACGTGTTACAATTACTTTTTTTTTACAGAATGGCCGCTAACGGCACTATATTAAGAGTAAAGTAGCAAAAACAGCATTTTTTAAAAAAAAATTCTAAAGAAGTTATTTCTAATTTATATAATATATTATTTCCAAAACAAAATTTGAAAATTTTGGGAATGCAAAATCAATTTTAATAGCATGAAATTACAGAAATAATGTAAAAGTAGCTATAATATATCAAATTTAAATAACTAAATCTATGTATTGTGTAAATAAGTGTGTTATTTATATATGTTGCACATACAGATTTATATTGAATTGGCATAGCTTATTTCACGTTTGATAAAAGTAACTGTAATAGCATTAATTCTAGCAACGAAACTGTAACGGCAAATAAGTTACTAGTTTTCATTAACTATTTTTAACTATTCTTTTTTTTAAAACGCAGCCTTCCTAACATTAGTATCTACTCCTAAAATGCTTTAGTGCTGTGATGATATTTGTATTGTTACCCATTATATAATATATTTTTAGCTCTATAGGATATCTTAGATAAAAAAAAGGGTTTTTAACAAACGTCCTTTGTGTTAGATGTATATACACATATTAAATAAAATCAATATATATTTTAAGATATTAGCTTAATAAATTTATACAGTTATGTTTTAAGAATCTTAATTTTATTTGCTTCTAAATTTTAACACAATTACTTATAATATTGATATAAGTGCCTTAACAGCAAATCATTCTGCATAAGCGTTTTTCTAACTTCAGTCATAAAAAGTTGAGATTTAGCTGACTCAATGTTATCGAAAGTCAGACTTATATATACATATATATATATATATATATATATATATATATATATATATAACAAAGTAAGTCTAACGAGTACAGACATAACCATAATTTTATGTGCTGTGAAAGTAACTTTTTATCTTGACATTTATAATATATAGATTCACAACTTGTGAATGTGTGGAATGCCAGGTCTCCACCGTGGTTCGGATTCCATATTAAACTGTAGGTCCTCCATTTCATCTCACAATCACCCTACCATTACACATTAGCGTAAGTGCGTATAACCCGAAAGGGTAGTATGACGTGGTGCTAATAATAGTAATAATATTATAATATATAGAGGAAATATTTTGATCTAATTTAATATTAGCATCCAAATCTGGATAATTATCACAGCATATTTAGAGAAGTTTGTCACTTTTCTCCTATTGTTTTCTCCTTTCTCGTGTGTGCAGTTTCCCGCGTCTTCTCGTGACTTTACCTAAGAACTAGTCTTCACAGATAGCACTTCGGGACTAGTGCCCTGGGCGTGAGTCAATCCTTGACCTATGAGGGGAATATCTTGTCGAGTGCGCGGTGGAATGCTATGGTGGAATGGTACTTTTCTTTCGAGCCATCTAGACCATCTGGAGGAGAACTGTGTTTGTGTGTCGATTGAAGACTCTAATGCCGGGATCACGATCAACTTAACGTAACTTAATGTAAAGGACCTTCTCGTGTGTTTAAATGGAAACGATCACGCTGCACTTAACTTAACGTAAGAGATGTCTTGAGAGGTCTTTTACTTTACTTTACGTTACTTGAAGGGTATCACGTGATCTAGCCAGCCAACCACTATGTGAGTGACGTCAACAGGGTTATTTAGTAATTCATTTGCTGGTATTATGACCAATGTTTACTCTTTAGCGTAAGTTATAGTGAAACAAAATAATTAAACTAAAATAGGGAACTAAATTTATCAAAAAAGTTTAATGATAGATATTTATTATATTGATTGAAAACATTCACAGATCATCACTTTACAAATAGTACAAAACCACAGATCATACTCGAGAATGCATATGTTTGGCTCGAATTGTTACGTTAAGTTAAGTGAATCGTGATCACACATAAGTTAAGTTAACTTTAAGTTGATCCGTGATCCCGGCATTAGTAGTGTTGGCGTTTTAGATGACCCAGTTTCTAACTCCAGCTGGATCATGAGTTGATTGGAGTGCGATTCCACTCATCGGAGTGTGAGACTTTTAATAAGAATCTTGTTTTTACAACGTGTTTTATTACTCTCGCGTCTTGATGAGCATTATTGAATGTGTTATAAGTTACACTCATGTAAAAAAGAGTTTCCTTTTTTTCAATGTGAATTTTTTCACGCACTTTATTTGTACGGTCGCCCGGGCTATAGGAAGAGAGCTTTTGGTTTTGCCAGGTTAACGTTTGTGACCAGTCCAACTGGTTAGTTACTTAGTTATTGAATATAGCTTTAACTAATTGAACGAATTGATGAGCGTGTTGAGTCGCTTAGAAACTGGATCCCCGTGTGAACAATGCTTCCTGTTAACACGGCTTATGACAGATTTTACTTATGATTCAATATTAGTTTCAATGGGCGGACAGCGGAGTCACCACGACCAATGAAATAAAAGAGGTGCTGTGACCGCAATGACAAAAACTCTAAAGCAGAGCTGAACAAAGTTGTTAACGTTATCATTAAATTCATTCATAATAGTATCAAAACCCGGTGTGGGGAGGCTCAATATTTGAAGTATCTACCACTGAGCCATTTTCTAAAAACCCTGCTCCCCTCTCAAATGTTCCGGCGACGAACGAAAAAATTGGAATTTAGCTGAAATAAACACATATGAGCGAATAAACGGATAAGGTGGCATGAAAAGAGCCAAGCGAACGGACAAGAATTTATAATATAGCAGGAAAATTTGTATTGAAGGATTTTAAAGACTGTTAAAGATAACTGCCAGTGTCATTCAAGACATAGCTGAAGACAACTATAGTGGAAAATAAACTTGTTGGCTTGGTTCTTTTTCGTGTCCACAATTATATAATTTTAGACCTACAACAAATAATTGAGCGGTTTGCCAAAACTAGCAAACACAGAATGGTCATGTAAATAACATCTTGTAAAAGAAATATTAAAAAAAAAATTAACTCCAGGGTGTGAACCAGCAAGAGAGCTATATCAACTGGGTGGCCGCCACCATTAGCGAAGGTAGTGCCAACATTTGCAAATAGGGTGTATCATGGGATCGACTCAACGAATTTTACGGCCATTAATCTCAGTTTTATAAACCAGATCTGCTATTTATTTATTCAAGTAAATCCTCATTAGTCCTCACAAGGCTAAGCTTAACCCCGTTCTAGACCCACTGCTTTACAGATACATTTTGGAGGCACCGAGGATCGAAACTGAGACCTCTGCATCTGTAGCCAGGAGCTCTGACCTTTGTCATTATGAAAAACAGTTTATTTAATTTATTTTCCCATTTATTTTAATCTTATTTTCAGGAGTCCAGAATTAGCTTAAAACACCCCTTTTGAGAGTTAAAGAAAAGAAAAATCCGGTAGAGTATCCCCACCTCCCCCAAGCTTGGGATTATTCCATATTCCGTATACCAGGCTCCTGGTAAGTCCCCTTCACCGCACCCCCTTAAATGGCTCTCTAGATCTACCCCTGGTTTCAGGTTATAATGCTTTGCAACAGGCCTATAAGAATAGCCCAGATGGATATTAAGATGTAAAGCACGGAAAAAACATATATGAATGTATAGTGTCTAGTGAACGTTTCTCTTTGGTAGTGTAATTCAATTCTTTGTAAGGAATTCATGTTGCATCTTTAATTACTTGGTTTAATTTATCCTTATACCCATGTTAACCAATATTATTTACATCAACAAGTCCAGCCTAATCTTTTATCTTAATCTAGCAACAGCAACAAAAATCTCATTCACTTATTCTGTCTCGCCGTCACTACCAAGAAGAAAAATTTTGCTGAGTAGTTTTTCCTTACGGTAACAATATATAACACAAATAATAAAATCGGTACGGTACTTGCACATATTATCAAAATATGAACGCATAATTTTGAGTTGATCTACTTTTTAGCTGTACTTTTTATATGATTTTTCGCTTACTTATATCAAATACTTAAATAATCTTAGTTGGTGCAGTCTTTAATAAAATTGTTGTGTTAAAACTTTTCTTAACAACGCTCAAGTAAATTAAAAGCTTTAAGTTAAACTATTTTTGCATGCAATATAGTTTAGAAACGGAGAGGGAGCCAGCCTTAAATCAGTCAGTGTGTTTTGGGGAAAGGGTAGTTTCAGTAGTTTATTAAGTTTTCTTACGAGGGAAGGAAGGGGCAGAATACATCTCGCTAGAGTTTTTTTTATTAATGTTTATGGTCAAACCAAATCTATTTTTTATCATAAAATAATTATATTAATTGTAATATTTCGCTTATAATTCATCCATCTACTGCAATTTAAGTATTATAAAATATTATATCACTCGCTTTGCTATCAATCCTTACGTCTAAAAATAATAAAATATTAACGAATAATATAATTTAACAACTCATTTAAAACTTACGTAAAAAAGAAAAGGGAGGAGGGGAGGGGGAGATTTTACCGATTCCTCAGGCCACCCGCGCACTAGAGGCAAAGTCGCGGCAGCCATGCCTGCTAATGCGCGGGCATTCTTACGTGGGGGGAAGGAGGGAGTCGAAAATCAGGGAGGGGAAAGCCTTACGTAATTTAAGGACAGCCCTAAGAGTAATCATTTGGAAAAATGTATGTGTCACTATCTGAAAACGCTTGATTTCTTAGTTATTACAATCTTGTAGTGGGAAAGTGATATATTTCTTAGAATCTATTTCTTGTGTTCGGATTTAACTATCTGATTCATAAACTGAACGGTAGAATAGACATACTCCTAATAAAAATTGTGGTTTTCAACAATTGACAGTGTTTCTCTGAAGTTAATTAATACTCTTTATAAATTATTTTATCCCTAAATACATCTTCAGATGGAGAAATATACGTATGCATCCTAATTATAAGAATACCGTTCTCTCTATCCCTCTCCCCCTTAAAACTTTCTTTAACCTTCTATCTACTACTACTAGCTACACCACCCGGCCTTCTATGTAACCTTAGATAAACATTACTCGAAGGGTGACACTAAGGGAAGAAAAAAAGGGGGGGGGGTGAACTTGACAAAACATATATGTCTGGGGTGGGTTGTCATCGACTATTTTACTAATTTAAATTATAATTGGTAGAGTCGTGGATCTATTTTTCTACCGACCTTCTTAGTGAGCTTAGTGGGGTCAATAACAAAAATGGGTGTGGGGAGGATTAATATATATAATAACAATAACAATATTGGAAATAACTACGTTAGAATTTGTTTTATAATCAATCAAATTCTAATATGTTTTCTTAGTGTCAAAAACTTACATATAAATATATATTTACATGTTTAACATTATTATTTACTTCAACAAGTCCATCCTAATTACTTATCTTAATCTAGAAGCAACAACAACAAAACGCATTCACTTACGCTCTCTCTCACCGTCACTATATATCTATATATAGCCATGCTTTATAATACATTATACATACATATCAATATAAAATATAATAAGAATAGTCCATTAGAGAAAGGCCGGTTGACCACCAATCTGACAAAACTTTCCATGATATCATAATGACAAAACGTCGTATGGAAAATTGTTAGATCCAGTGAGTGGGCAATGATGACATGACAAAGGCCGGACAAAATTCAAGCTCAATTTCTGTCATTATAATCTAGAAGATGATGAAGATGATCCAGATCCTTTACATTTAAGTAGTTGTATTTAACTGACATTGGAAGAGGAGGAAGCAAGACAAAGAAAGTTTTGGGGGTATCCTTTGTACAAAGAAATATATTTTTTATGTAACAAATTGAGACAAGATGAAAAGAAGTTAAAAAATCTCACACGTAGAAGAATAAAAATGTTTTGGTTTCCTCGTTTGTTATTTGAAGATAAGATCAAGAAGCTGCACACAAACTATGGACAAAGCATCATAGCGACCGAAAGATTGCTGATAACATTAAGGTAAGAAAAAACCAATAATAATAATAATTTTACTTGATAATAATTGGATAAAAACCTTGTTGTAGGTATGTTAGTAGTGAATACATTTCAAATTGATCTCAAAAGCATATGTTTTATACAAAATTCTGACAAGTTAGCTTTGTGATTATTGTATTCTTGTTGGGGTTTTTTTTACATGTAAGAATGTTCATAGTGGAACGGTTGAATTGTCTTCAAAGGTGTGTGCAACAAAGTGATATTTGGCGGGAATGGGACGCTAGATGGATTTAAATGGTACTGACTATATATAATCAGGGGAGAATGTACAGGCTATTGTACCCCTACTTGTCTAGTATTCTTCCTCGTCAAGTAATCGATTGACGATTCGTACGACTTCCTCTCTAAAACAGCTTTGTCATCTTACGGAAGGTAATTGAATGTCGGGAAGAAGACCCTTAAAGAAATGCATCATATTTGGTATTTCTTTAGCTTTTGCTGGGTTTGGTGCGTTTTCTTGATAGTAGACGTACACATAAACGTGTATTTCTAGGGTTTCATCTGGGATGGTTTCCTTCTATACAAGAATTGTCTGACTGGATTAATTGCGGTGTTTAGGATAAATAACGACACGAAAACAAATTAAATCCGGTATTAAGGCCCCAGTGATTATATACACCCAATTTAATGATTACATACAGTGCACACATATGATGTATATAGTGTATCCAGTAAACTGTGTAACACAAAAAAGTTAATTGGTTATATGCATACAGTATAAAATAGCTACTGTATAAGAACTGTCTGTGTTTTCAGGTCCCTTGCTGCTAGTGAGCGTTTCCGTTACCTCTCTTTCAAATTTGATATCGGTGACAATACTGCAAGGAAGATTGTTGCTGAATCATTTTCTGTCATTTGGGACATGTTACAGCAATTGTTAAAGAAAGAACCAACAGTAGAAGATTGAAAGAATTCAGCTGAAATATTTGAGAGTATCTGGAACTTACCAAACTGTTGTGGTGGAGTGGATAGTAAACACATTAAAACAGAGTCCTCCCTCCCCACACAGTATCTTTGTTTTACAAATAACTACCATTCTATCGTGCTTTAAGCTTGTGTGTCTGCAGATGTGAAGTTCACTGTTATTGATTTAGGGGACTATGAGAAAAACAGTGATGGATGTGTATTCAATTTTTCTAGTTTTAGTAAGAAGTTCAATGAGAATTGGTTAAATCTACCAGAACCTAGGAAAATTAAAGTTTATAAGCAAGAATTTTATTTGCGTTGTTGTATCTTATAAAGCCTACCCATAGGTAATTAATATGGTGAGATATTTTCCCAGAAGAAACTTGAATCGACATAAAAGGATATTTAACTATAGGTTCCTAAGTTAAAGGCGAATTGTAAAGTTTGCATTTTGAATTTTGGCCAGTAAGTTCAGTGTATTTAAAATACGTCCGCTTGTCGGCCTTGATAAAGTTTTTATAATAACAAAAGATTCTTGTGTTTCACACATTATGATCAGGGAATGAGAGGGGAATCTAAGATAGATTAAGGTTCAAATGATGCTGGTAGAGGACACGGTTGTTGGTGATGTAGAAGGAGGTGACAATATTACACATACTTTATGAAGGGAAACTAATACGGGGTACAAATTAAGAAATCAATTTATTTATTTTTTTGAATCAACGCAGGGCAGAGTCCATTGGCAATATATTCTGGATCCTTGCTATGCGGAAAGGTTATACTAGACGTCAGGATTTAAGTTAGATTTTTTTTTGTGAATACTGCATTGTTTTAAGTTAAAAGTTTGGCTTATTAATAATACTGTATAAAAATAAGTTTACGTGAGTAGATTTAATTTGAGAAATGATTAAAAATCAACAGCTATAGAAATAAGTACTCATTATTAATGCTCTTTGTGATGGGATAGGTGATTGTGGGTGTGGATATATTTTAAAGCTTAAACTTTTTGTAATGATTACTTACTCAATTGTTTAAAGTTAAGTTAACAACTAAATAAACTATAAGTTTATTATTGCTGTGTAAAAGCTAGTTAGGTAATTCTACACTGATTTGAGCACTAAAGTAAAATTACAATAGTAAAACAAAGTAGTATATCTTTCTTTTAACTGTTGTATTAAATATTTCCAAAATCCTCCCACACTTTTCTAGCTAGATCACAGTTTGGATAGTCCTTATTACTCAAATCCTATAAAGTTGCTTACTACGCACTAAAAATAAGAGCTTATCATTATCCAAATTATTTGTCATACTGAGATTACTGCGAAAGAATTGATATTTGAAGTACAATCAAATGAGACATTCAGAGCCACCTGTAAACAACAAACCACGGATGGTTTGCAGTTGACACACAACAATGGACAAAGGGGCTCAACGCATCAGCAGAAAAAATTGGTCAGACTAATAAAAACTCATCGGACAAAAGTACACAGACCTTCATCGCACCTGTGTCATACGAATGTCAGACGATGTCATATGACAAAGTCAGTTCTGTGTGAGGCAACTAATTTAAACTACGTGTAAAATTCTTCATCAGATTGTCGTATGACATAATTTTTTGTAATATGAATGTTTTTGTCAGATTTTTGGGTGACCATCATAAGGACTGTAACACCCGACACTATCCTAAAACACCACGTGGCTCTCACACTGGGACCACGGTGAACCAGAAAGATTCCTATGATAAACAGAGAACTTTAAGTGATGGATGAAATATTCACTGTTATAAATGTATTCGAAGACTCTTTGTCAAACTAAAACGATTGACATTTTAACCAAACTGTTCACCATAACCGCGTGAACCGCCAGCCGGCTCCCAAGCCAGAACTCGATAGAAGGCAACGTGCACGATTCACCACCCCTCCTGTTACACTACCATATTAACAGAAGTGTATTTCCCACTATCACAACATTTATAGTTTTTATGTGAATAAATAAAACAATAAAAGATATACATATAATTATTTATATAAGTAGGATTTGTTTTTATAACCAGACATGCTCATCTTACTCAATGAGTAGCCCTATGATTTGGTGGATTGAAGACGGGAGGTATTCTTACTTATTAACTAAACAAAAACTAAGGAAATTTACGGAGATAATTTAGAAATAAAATATAGTAGATCCTAAGCCATAATTTTGAATTATTTAAATAATTTGTTTATTTTAAGGTTAACTCAATACTAGGTTAGTAAAATCAAGTCCGTATATGGTCTATAGAAAATATGTTGAATTAAGGGTTGTGAAGAGTTCCATCTTCTTTTTTTCGACTCGCCCCCCCCCCCTTTTTCGAAGAGTGCTGTCAAGAATTTCAGCTTTAAATATTCATAATTTAGCACATTTTAAAATTTAGGTTTTTCGTACAAAACGTTGTTTTTTTATTCTCGTGGATCTTTAAGATGTTGCTATTTTAGAGTCTTCTTACTTCAATATTTTAATATAACGTGTTTGTAGGAAGATATATTTATGAGCACAAAACTTCCCACACGGTAATAATTAGTGAACTAGGGTGTAAAATCATCATTGATAGACTACATATTTCAACATTTAATTCAGATCAAGAGAAACCTTCTTGGACACCATGATTTTTAAGGCTGAATCTTAATCCTTATTTTCATTTCCAGCAACTTACATAAATCTTATTTTTAAGCCAAATTTATTTTCCCTTATGTTTTCAGAACCATAGCTGCTAGTTTTGATCACTAGTGCTCTCACTAGTTTGTGTCTCAGTCTGTTTATAAAAACTTTTATTTCTTTATTTGTAGATTTCCTGTAACTGTTGGATGTTTGTCATGTTGTAAAGGCCAGCTATTCTTGTCCATTTGTGATCCGGTGATTGTTCTGTGTCTAAGAGTTTGAGTTACTTTGTAATCCGGGCTTTCTAGACATAGCTCCATGCTATATAGCTGTACAAAATGATAGTCTGGATGACGGGACTGTATGGTATTAATTTGGTGGAGATTAACTTTTTTTTTAGCACCGCGTCTTACTACCTCTTCGCGTGTTACACCTATTAACTAATTACACTGTGTTATGGATTAGGAAGGTTAAATCTAGAGTAAAGGTACCCACATTCGTGTGTAAGGAGAGTGTAAAACTGAATAGGAAAAACCACAATCAATACACCCAACTGGGATCAAACCCCGATCTCCCCGTCTTGGGCAGTCTAGTATATTGCGAAAGTAGTGCCTTGGACCATGCAGCCAACGTAGCGGTTTAGTGTTTCTTAAAAACTGAATAAATATTGATGTATTTATCTACCTTTTGCCTTATTATGATTCTTTTATACTTGTCAATGTCAATTTCCTATCTATTGCGGAGGAAAAGTATTTAACTTCACGTAGCTTCAGTATTTTTTGTCGAATAGCATAAATTGATCTGGTTTCGATTAACTGTTTCTGCTTCTGATTAACGCAACTTAGGTTAATTTTAACTTTGCAGTTCATTAGCCAATTTTGGAGATTTAATCATATATTTCCAATGTGAGGCTGGTGAAAATGGTTGTTTTTTTTATTGATTTAGGTGACCTGGCGGTCTAGGGGTAAGGTGTCAGACTTCTATGCTGGCGGCCGGGGTTCAATCCCCGGTCCCAGCATAAATTTATCTAACTGTAGGTCCTCCATTTCATCTCACAATCACCCTACCATTACACATTAGCGTAAGTGCGTATAACCCGAACGGGTAGTAAGAAGGGGTGCTAATAATAATAATAAAAATAATAATAATAATTTATTGATTTATATACCATAGTATTGTCAACGAAAAATCTAAATTTAACTTGCGGGTTTAGTGAAAGAGATGAACCTTGAGTTAGCCTTGCTCTAATGACGTGTGTAGGGTATATTTAGTGGCCGTCCATAGCGACTTAGATCATCCTTTGTTTGGGGAAACTGATGATTGGATGAGCTAGATGAGTGGTGGAAATTTATTAGTTTTGAATTATTTGTTAATACTAAATTAGGTCAAAGGTATTTTCGACATCCATAAATACTGCAATAAAATATTTTTACTTCCCACGATTATTTAGGTCATATCTTTGATTAAGAGTAAATTGGTTATTGGGTGTGTTGTTGAATGTTTGTTCCTAAGCCCGGATGGGAGTTTTGGAATTATTTCTAATCTCTTACTAATTTAGTTTAATTAACCGAAGATCTGCTTTTACACCGGGTTTCATCGGGTCTAAAATTATGAACGTTCAAGGGTATGTAAATAGTAGTTGGAACAAATATGAAGAGGATGGCTGAGTCACGCGCATAATACCAGCTAGAAAGAGAGAGAAGATAAGTCAGTGGCCAGCCTGTCTAGCAGGATCCCTAATTTCGAAGCGTGTAGGTTTAGAATAACTTTTAGATTAATCACGTATCGCTCTTTAACTCGGAAGCATCTAATATTAAAACGTCTTTAGTGAGTAGCAGTTTCCAAACGTGATGTTACATTGGTGTCTTGCGAAGTAAATAATCTCACCAGATGAATGCCATGCGAGAAAATGTTTGTCTATCAAATAGAGCCGCCAAAAAACCGGTAAAACATCACTTATAGGCCTATTATTTTGATTGGGAACTTCTGAGAATGATTTTGTTAAATGAAATTCACCATAGTACAAGCTATCTAAGTAAAAGTACTTAATGTTCGAAATTGAGTGCACCTTATTTTTGTTTAATTGTTTAATCGCTTATGTGGAAACTGAAAATAATTTATTATCTGATAACTTATAGCTATTACTCAACAACAATATTAGCCCAATTCGTAGCCGATCTAATTTATGAATTAGCTGTTCGGTTCTCGATTTCCAGCCCAATTTATTATATTTTATTTTATTTTACTTAAAAAGATTAACTTGTCAATTCATAATAAGTGGGAGAGTTGAAATTTAGCAACTAGAAATCGTATTAATGCCGAATTTTTACTTTATGTTGGTTCCTCTAGAAATCAGATTTGCTAAAGTTCAGAATGTAGATCCAAACGAATAAGTTAGCTTATGAATAATAAAAAATATAAACTCGGAATTAAATCAATTCAAAAATTTTACTGTATGTTGGTTGCTGTGGAGAAGTCATATTTGCTTCAATTCAAGAGTTTGTTATAGATATTAATCCTGAAATGTATCACCTAGGAATTGAATAAATTTGGATTTTCATTTCATGTTGATTTCTCTAGAAAACTAGGAAAAGTACCAATTTGGGGTTATAATATAGTCCAACACATGTGAGCTTGAGGTTATGATAAGTTACTTAAGGAAGTATCAGTGACTTTTGGCTAGAAGTCTTTGATTTCAATATTAGTTCAGCACATATTTAGTCTACTATCCACGCCCTAGTAACTTCCCACATAAATTGGAACATCCTGTATATATTAGCTTCAATAGCACTGAGATTGACAAGAGTTAATATTCTATCGGCGACACTTACTTACTCTATGCCATTAGGAACTCAAAAGTTAATTGTCATACTTATAAAAGTACGCCACTTATCCTTCTTTTGAGCTAAGTATACCCAGTCCACCTCATTACAATCTCTTTCAGGTCCATTATAATGTTGTCCTTCCATTAGTGTCTAAGTATTTCCATTGGTCTTTTACCATTAGGTTTGTCAATCAATTCCTTGAGCGGTTTTAGTTTCTTCCATTCGTGCTGAAATCTGCGAGTTTTGATAAATATATCAATGTTCATTCTTTTTTTGTCCAAATATTTTTCTAATCACTTTGTTTTCGAACACTTTAAATTTATTCTAGTCATGTAAGGTAAGAGCACATGTTTCAAATCCATAAAATACTATAATAACAACTGGTAAAACTATTTATTTGTGTAGTCGGAGTTTTATATTTATTGACAGCAGGCAATATGTAAATATCTTATTGATTCAATATTAGCATGCATTTACCGGCTGTATTCGTTTCCTAATTATTAATATATTATTGTTATTGATAGTTAAAAGGGTTCCTAAATATTTAAACTCACTAACCATGCCAAATGATATGTTGTTCGCAATAACACCGGTATCTAAATTGGTGTCCTCTGCTATACTAACAGATATAATGTTTACAATACACTATATCTTCTGGTATGGACAGAACAAGTTGCTACTTTCATTACTTTGTCTCAGTCTCACTTATGGCTCTGACAAATATTAAAGAGACAAAGGTATGAACGATACTAGAAATAACATTCAATATAAAACCAGTCTTTATGATGAATGGAGTGAAAGTGTCGTTTGTAGGGTCAATAATTGGTGTATGCATTTCGGTGGGATTGGTAGGCTGCTGTGCAATATAACCTTCTGGTTCAGTGAGCAAAGCAACGGGAAAATACCTCACTCATCATTTTATTTACCTGGTACAACTCCTCAGTGTCTAGGCTTTACAGCTGACGGTGGAACTGCTACGAATCCAACCAACCTTCAGGTTAAGTACTATTGATACCTCATACAAGCAAGTACGAAGGTGTTTAACATTACTTTTTAAACTAGCTATAGGTCCATAGAAAAATTGAAAATAATGTACCTTAAAGATTATTATTATTATTATTATTATTATTATTATTATTATTATTATTAGCACCGCGTCTTACTGCCCGTTAGGGTTATACGCACTTAAACTAATGTGTAATGGTAGGGTGATTGTGAGATGAAATGGGGGACCTACAGTTTAACGTGGAATCCGAACCACGGTGGAGGCCTGGCAATTCCCCACATTCACAAGTTGTGATTAATACACGTCTCGTCATACTTTAAATACTTTTACTGACTAGCCACTACCCATTTGAACATAAATCTAGTTATTATAAATTTGGTTAGGTTATAAAAATAACCACCATTTACACATACAATTTAAAAGTTGATTAACAGCTTTATTTAGCTTGTTTAGTCCTATTTAGAGAAGCATAGCCTATGCTACGCATTCCTGAACCTTTAAAAAATTTAATTATAGGATACCGACTTATTTAAAGTAAATTTACTTGAAACTATCTTTATTACTCAAAATGTGTCTAGTTTCCATAATTTATGACTAAATAAACTTAGTAACAGATATATTGAAGGTTTATGAATACTAAAGTAAAACATCCCATTTTACATAAGATACATCAGTAGGTTTTCGTTTGTTTGTATATATTGTAGAATGGCACGTTTCAATCTAATTGTCTCAAATCTTTGAAACTTTATTACCAGTCCTAATTTTACAGAAAAAAACAATCAAAAAAACTCATGCACAAGCGAATGTCCCATATTCCTTAATACTGTACAATAAATACATTTAAAAACTAGCAATTTTTTTAAAAATCTGAGCCTGTGACTTGCGAAATTATTGCTTTCAAGTTTTCTAACAAGTTTCAAACTATGGGGTCTGGTTTTGGGGTGGGTTTATCGGGATCGTATTAAATACATCTCTGAATTGGAGGGGCGAGGGAGGTGTTGCACATATCGAGGTCTACACAATGTTTAGAAATGTAGGTGTCAAACTTGTACTAATTTGATTGTTATTTGGAGTAATCATCGTTAACGGTATACTGCCATTCACAGGTATATATTTTAATGAAATTACTCGTAAATAACCCCTGTGGAAAACGCCAGATCTGGAAAGCTCTGTAAATCCAAGATCTGGAATATTCTTATCTATAATTTATATTTGAAGCAATCTAATTTTGTTTATAAATTTCTTTCAACAAAGGTAAGTTTTTTGTTTAGTAGTAGATTGCGTCAAAATACCTGTTTGGGTAATACGCATGTATACTAATTACTCTAATAGGTTAGGGATGAGTAGGGTTGTTTTTTGGATGACGTGTAGCTGTATTCGCGTGGAGTGTAATTGGAAAACCATTAGAGAAAGATCTCCCTCAGTTCACCATACAGATATTGGAACCTCGAGCTCCCCGTTATCGGAAGTCCAGTATATACTACAATACACCTGTTAATTTTAAAAAATGAAACGTCTATGAAAATGTCAATTATTTTTACAAATCTAATGACAAAATTTACTATTTAATTTCAAGAATTTAATGTACACTTCCTCTAGTAACAGCCTGCCTCATCCATAACCCACTAGAGCAATTAAGACCCGTAGGCCTATGGGTACTATGACGTGGTGTTACTAAATAAATAATGTGTAAATAAAGATATTAAAAATATTAAATATTTTATTTCAATTATTTTTATACACATTAAAATAACATGGAATGATTACATGTTTTATACAAAGTGTTCTTCGGATCATATTAAATAACAAAACTTAATGTCCTGTGATAAACTATGATTTACTTTTCCTAATTTCACAAAGCCATGTTCCCAATTGCATTTTAAATAAAAGTCATCATTAACCTTGAAATTTCGAGCTGTTGCACTGACCCCTATTAAACTCTGAAATAAAAAAAGGCATACCATTAATACCAATAATATAATTATAAGATTCATTAAGTCCGCTGATATAAACAATTATTTAAACTAGCTCTATTAGTGGTATCAACTTAAATTAAATACCGTACGGTACTGGCGAGAAAGTGGAAAGTAATTGGTCAAAGCTAATTTAGGCCTAGTTTCTGTCAAAATAGGTCATTTTAAAAATGTAAATAATTAATATGTTAGAATATTGATAGATTTTTGTAGTCGATATTACTATGCTGATTCAGAGGCGTTTCAGGAAATGGTTCGGAATCATATATATGGCTAAACAATATATTGACCTTCAGCTGTGAGTGCATAAATCAATTTTCTAAAATAGGACCAGAAAGTAGGCCTACTTGTTACTAATATTCATAATGCAATTTTGTTATGTGTTTATTAGGTTTATTATATTCACTCTTTTATTTAAGTTGTTTTAAATTACTTTTTTGTTGTTGTGTAGGCCTACTATAGCTACTAACGCCATGGCACCTAAGTGACAATTTTTTTTATGAGTAAGCCCCTGGCTTAATTGTCAAAGAATCCATCATAATTATAAACAAGCGTATATAAAATAAATAAGATTTATAGCATCATAAAATTAAAATTCTAAAATTAGTATTATCAGAATTTTAACTTACATGATTTGGTCCGCAATTTCCCTGCATATTCCTTCATAAATTTTCCAGCTGGCCACATGAATATAGCTTCATCGTAAGCATCTGGTTGGTCATTCTCAAATATTATATCATTCTATTCGCAAATTGCCAACAAATTATCTTCATTACAATCAACTAAAACATAAATTGCCATGCTTTCTTGCAAAATACGTCAAGCATCAATACAAATGCTCTTATTATAAACAAAAGCAAATCAAATACAAAGTTGCCATCTTATCCCTAACTTTTGAATGTGCATGTGTGTAACATATTTTTAAAACAAATGATAAAATAAACAATCCAATTCAAAAATGTAAATAAAAAGCTACGAAATTGATAAATTATTAAAAAATATTGGTACCAATTTGTACATTATTATATTTTTAACTAAACTGTAAATATTAAATTATATTGTATGAATATTTTCATTATAAACAAAAATATCCCTACTAAAAATTGATCATTTATTTTATTATTCATACATTTTATTTACATTTATTTAGGACCTTGAAAATTAGCCCTTTAAATTAGTTATAAATAAATGTATGTTGATATCACATTGCGATTTTGATCCTGTTTATTTTGTGCGATGTTTAAATAATTAAATAAAATTATTTCTAAGTTAATTTAATTTCATAACCCTTGGCCATGTGGTACCGTAGATTTTGAGGGCAAACCATCCTAACGTGATCCCGTTTATTTTGTGCGATGTCTAATTAATGAAAAAAAAAAGTATTTCTAAGTTTTATTTGGCACCGTGTTTTACTACCCGTTCAGTTTGTACACTTAAGTACTTATCACACTAATAGGTTAGTAATTTGGAAGGTTGAATTTAGAGGAAGTGAACCCGCATTTGCTTGGAGAGAGAGTGGATAAACATTTATGAAAAACCTGCTCCAGATCACCTAACCGAGATCCGAACTTCAATCTCCTTGTCCTCAGCAGTCTAGCTCAACACAAAACTAGCGCGTTATGATATATCTATAACTACGCCCCTGAGGCGGGTATTTTTCTAATTTAAATTAATTCCATAGCCTTTGGGGTCATGTGATATATTTTGTGAGGCAAATATGTCTTAATCTGATGAAGTGACGAATGTTAAGTATGATAATTTTGGGTACCATAAATTATTTTAAACCAAGTGGATAGTCGAATAAATCTTTTTTCCCGCGCTCAATAATCATGCATGGCCTTAATTTAACCCCATTAATTTTCAAATATGAAAGGTATAGGCGTATATGGGCCTATAATAAGCAAAAATTGAAATAGATTAATATCAATACATGTAAATTATCTTCCAATACCAGCCAGATCTGGGCAAGAACAAGCCAGATATGGTCCACAACCGGCAAGATCTTGTCAGATCTGGGCCAGAGAGCCATATTTGATTTGTCCACATGGGAAAGATGAAATCGGACCTAGGACCTCTTTTCTTAGTTTACAAATGTTATCTTCCTCTTAGCTATACAGTAATGAAGAATGTATTTGTACATCGGAATGAATAGCTCAGGGATATAACAGTAACTCCCTATGTCAAAGGTCCTAGGTTCAATTCCTGGGCTCAGAGGTATTTTTAGAACTATATTTAAATCATTTGTGTTTAATCAGAAATAATGAGTGGTAAGTACCAATATAAATTCAAATATTTCTATATTTTTTTCAATTTTAGTATAACTTCATTTAATGACTTTGTCCGGGCATAGTTTGTTTGACCTTGTTATGACAATGAGTTAGAAGAATGCTTGTATATAAAATATCAATAGTTTATTTTAATGGTTTTGTTATCAGTTAAAACATTTTATCTCTTTAATCCAGTGGTTTGTTAAGTTTCCCTTAAGGAGGCCGCCTACCGGAGCATTGAGACACTTTGCAGACGTCTATAAATATCACTTTAATTAACCAAGTGGTTTGTTATTCTAAAATATGACTCCCAACAAAATGGAAGAGAAAGGTATCAATATGTCACAATGACAATAAAGCCTTAAATTTAAAGATTTTGTAATTTTAAACAATTGTGTGAAAAGGTAAAAGAATTAGCTCATTTTCAACGCCGTTTCATGCTAAATGTCGCAGTTCTGAGATCGAAGTACAGTAGCTATAAACTTTAGTTCTAATATTTCTCAAACAAATAACGTCATTTTTACCAGGGCCACAACATAATATTCTAATTGCATTAAGGAATTATTTTTTTTGGCTTCCAAGCTTCAGAACTGCTTCTCTTATTAAATACTGCCTTCAAGTAGGCGGTGACCTCACAACTTATTTTTAGAGGTTTATCGCATTGAGCCATATTTGATTAATTATTTAATAAATAAAATGTTTCAAAATAATTATGGAGTTAATATTTTTAATAATAAGGAAAACAAGTGTTTTTATTTAAATGTGTAGTCATTGAAATAATATATATTAACGGTTTATTTGAAACGCTTCACAATAATTTCGAAGAGTAATGTGAAAAGTAATATTTATTAAATTTGGCCCTCTCACCGTGATAATATTTGAACTAATGGATGGATATTCAGATATTTTGGTAAATATATACTCCTCACTTCGTACATATCGGATTTAAGTACGTGCTCTAACTTTGAATACGTTATCTGATTTGTCACATGCAAAGAATCTATCTATGTGTGTGCTACAACCATATTGAATTTTCTAATAGATTTAAATAAATAAAAATGTAATTTCATAATTGTGTCAATTTATGTAAATCTTCTCGAGTTTTATCCACAAATGCCAATAAAAATATATCAATGAAGATAATCAATATTATACAAAAATTATATTGCTATTGGTATTTTTTTTCTATAAATTACAAATATTGTTTGAAATTCATCAGTGATTTAATATACTCGAAGTGTTTCTAAAATATGAGACAAATATTTTCTTGCATTGAATTCTCTTTAAATAAATAAATGAATGCATATTATATTGTAATGTTTACCAAATGAGTCAATACAAGAATATGCAAAATAGAATACCTTTTAATTAGTAAAATTAACAAATGTAACATAATTAAATTCAAATTTTAAGCTAGAGTAAGAACAAGTAATGGATCTGTTTTTTTACTATCCAAACAATCCAGCTAATTATTACAATTAATATTCAGTTCCACTCCACGGAATACGTAACTTAGCTAGTTAAAACAAATCGAGCCAGGAATTGTATCTAAGTGTTATTTTCTGTGGTTTTCATTAAAAAAACAAAGATATGATAATACAGTAGTAAAACAATTTTACCATATTTAAAAAATATACATCATAATTGAAAAATAATAATTTCAAAGCGTAAAGATATTACACCCTATCTAATTTTGCGGTGGTCGAATGAGGAATGTATCACACTTCGATGCGATTACTGGTTCAAGTGGGATTGTGTATCAAATACGGTATTACGATTAATCATCACTCTTAATCAATTTGGTGAATTTATAATAGATAATGTGAAACCTATACTAGATAGAATGAAATGTAGTACCTACACAGTGGGACTATATTTTGCAATCTAACAATGTTATGTCAATCTATATGTAACGCTATCATATAACCAATTGTGAATTCATTTTGACTATAAATATTTATATTCATTGCAAAAGAGTCCATCAATGCTAGCTTTTGAGTCACTGTCTTTGGTATAAGCAGTTCCTTGTGTACTTTCGTAATGTCTACCTAAATATGCTGCAGGCAGGTAGGTGTTATTGTTTGGGAATTTTACCGCAAGCCTTATTAATAGTAATCAGGTATTGCAATAAAATATGTTCAGAGACGGGTTTATTGGGCTCGATACAAACCTGTTTTTTTAAATTGTATCTAAAGGTGTGATATTATTTTTTCAGAAGAGAATAAACTAGTATTTGTCAATATGTTTTAGAGTTCATATGCTATGGTATAAATATATTATAAATGTAAGTGATACAAATCCTTTAATTATGTCATGAAGTAATATTGATAAATTTTAGCTTACAAATCTAATATTAGAATATAAGTACGTTGTTTAAGAAAATAATTCTATAAATTACTATCCAAGCATTTAGATGTGGAGACGTATAATATTCTCAAAATAGCACAAGTGTGTTCCTTTTTAAAATCATATCTTTCCACTTTTAATATTAAAACTATATAAATTGTTATAATGGAATAGAATTGAAATTACATATCAATTCTTTTATGACATATATCACAATTTATTATTAGAATTGTGATTTTACTTAACACATCCTTAACGATTTTTCTTAGAGCAGAGAGTCTTAGTCCTTAATGATATAAATAACTGTGATAGCACAATTGTGGTATATAGGTGTGAAAAAATACTATATGTTTAAATTATATGTTCTTAAAAATGAAATTTTTATTCTTTACTTATCGTTAAGAGTTAATGTTTAGTATTGTACTTTATTGTTTTATTTTCTGTCATTTAATCAACAAAACTAGAAAAAGTAATTATCCAGAATATGTGGTAAAAGGTCCTTTGAATTATAATAGGTTTAATTGATCATAAAGTGCTCAAAATTGATCAAAGGTAAATGTTAGACAATTTTTTTTCATCCATAGCAATCTAGACTTTAAAAACATATAAAAGGGATTTGTTCATTGTTTATCAGATGTAAATGAACATATTTATGTAGCATGTGTAAGCATATATTTTTGAATGGATTTAATTTCACTATAGTATTTATATTTCTAAATAAACTCTTAACACTCATTTTGGTACTGCACAAACTACGTGATTAAATATTTCCAATCTAATAAACAGTTTTATTCACATCATTTGCATTAACTGGTGATTATATTGTATTTCAGGCTTTATTAGCACTTAATTATTGAGGCGAGGAAATGAGGGAAAGAACAAACTCATTTTCACTTTAAATTTGAAAATAAAAATGGTTTTGGTTTCAACCAAATTGCATCAATTATAATATATAATTAATCATCTTAGTTATATACGTATTGTACCTCACATAATTTATATTAATCATTTATGCATTGCTCCAAATGTGAAGTTTCATAAGCTTTAATTATTTCATAAAATAAAATATATTTAATACAAATTATGAAATGTTTGAATAATAAGACAAATAAAAAATATGGACAGTGAATTACGAGGCTGGAAATGATATTTTATTGAACATTATTATGTTTCTATTAAACAATTATTGTTTACCAAAATCTTACCGAGAATGTTGATTATAAATAGGTGCAAATCTTCCTATAGCCAGCTGCTCATCATGATAATTAATTATGTTAAGTGATAAATATTTTATTTACCACACCATCTGGTCAGCTTGTAAATATGTATTGATTTTTGAAGCGATCAATATGTTGGAAGCTAGAGGAAATGGTTCCTCAAGCAATGGGTATATTTGTTTAGCTATAACTATGCTATATCTTCCAGGTTTTTTTGATCGGCGTTGAGGTAGAAATAGATATATTACGGAATATTCGAAATTCAATAATGTCGAATGAATTTCCAAGTCCAACCTCCAATTTTAAAATAATCTGAACAAATATGTATTGCAACTGTACGATATCTGTACTGTACGTTTTAGTAAAGCCAAAAAAGAAAATATAGTAAATTTAGTCTCGCAATTTTTATTATTTATGTTATTTTATATAATGTACATTTATAAGACTATTTTTACTTTTTTGATTTATGTATGCAAATAAAATGCAAGCTATAAAAATAAATTTATCTTATTATCAAATTTTATAATTCTTTATGACTACTACATCACGTAAAGTTACCTTTAATGACTGATGGAAAACTGATCACAAAAACTTTAAAATATAAATATTTGGGGGAGTTTTTAACTTAATAAAATTACTAACCTGTGGTGATACAGTGAACTTTATTTTTCAATAGAAAACTGCCGTATTTATAACAACAACAAAAAAAGAAAATGTAACAATTAATAAACATCGATAAACTATCTTAGGAGGGGTGTTGAAAATTTTAACATAAAAATTTCACTGATTCTCGAGAAAACTGATATTTCCAAACGTCTATGGTCTGCATGATCCATCTGTTCTTGTTGACGTGGAAGGATACTTTGGTCATTGGTGAAGCCACACCATGCATTTAACCCTTCCATCCACCTTCCCACAAAAATGATTTTAGACTTGCACTCGACAGGGCCAAGGGCCTTAAGGTGGGAGTGTAAGGAACACGAGCGAGGGCCGGTGTTTCTGCAGTTTTTAGAGTAAAAAAAGTAACGTAAAACCCTAAATTAGCTGAAAATATATCTAAATTTAAGGCGAAAATGCAAGCATAATAAAGTGGGGCTATGGTTTCAATTAAATTAAAAATAAATAGTTTAGATTTAAGATTTAATATGCAAAATCAAATAAACTTAATTAACAAGCAAAACCATAAATAAAACTGATAGATTAGTTATATTTAGGACACAAATACTGTCTTACGTGTAAGCGTTGTTGCAGTGAAAACCAAAATAAATTGTTTAAATAAACGAAAGAAGCACTCTATAGTAAGTGTAAATGTAAGTGTAACTATCACACCAAACAAAAAAGTTCTGTTGGCCTAGGTCAAGCACGGATATTTTCATTTTGCGCGTCATACGCCATGATGGCCGAAGGCATGACGGTCTTCTTCTGACGCGACGTCATAACTGCGAGCATGGAAAGCTATGTCATAATTGCTATGGCGCGTAGGACGACGTGTAAACTTTGATGGGCGCTAGTGTTTGAATATAATGAGTTGCAACCATAATAGCTGGTTTAGCTATATATATTATAGGGTTGGTAGCACCATGAAGTAGTTGAACACCAATCAAAATACTTATTATCTTGCCGTGAGTTTAAAAACATTGCCATGTGAGTTGCAATGAACTTGATGAACGTAAATAATCATTATTCGTAATATTTCATTTTAAATCATAAATGGATATAGTTTTTAATATTATTATTATTATTATTATTATTAGCACCGCGTCTTACTACCCGTTCGGGTTATACGCACTTAAGCAAATGTGTAATGGTAGGGTGATTGTGAGATGAAATGAAGGACCTACAGTTTAACGTGGAATCCGAACCACGGTGGAGGCCTGGCATTCCACATATTCACAAGTTGAGGTTAATACACATCTTGTCAGAGGTGAAGGAAGGGTTTGGAAATCAGATAAATCTGTGGTAAATAGTTAAATATGGTTATATTAACGCTAGAATTAATTTATAATGGTTAAGGTAATGACCCTAAATAATATAACGAATTTGATAAATTTTATGAGGTTTAATTATAAAATATTTTACTTAAATATCGTTATGAAAACTATATACGTTATAGATACAGTATCGTAAAAAAAAGCTCTTAGCTAATGATTTAACAATAGGCCTATATAAAATTCAGTTTTCTATTAAAAGTATGGTTATATAGTATATTCAATTTGCTTTACTTCCTCCTCTAAGCATGGAGAAATATACATATTAGTAGACCTAATCCCTTTCTTAATGAATTCATAATAATTTGTATCCATTTCAGTAGTATCAATTATCTATCAAATTAACCACAATTATAAGTGTGAGAGTGAATGGGAGTAACTTGTGGACTAGGCCTACATGGTTTCCCTTTCATCACTGGGAAGGTAACAGGTCCACAAGAATCTGTCATTGCTTCGGAAAGAACTGGCATCAGTGAGAGGAGAAAACATAATTAATGTGATATTGTAAATAACTTAAGTTTCTTAACGAGTGTGGCTTATATCCACAGCTTATGGGAGGGGACAAAATCCAGCAGTAAAAACTTAATCGTTCTTGCCCGAATTATTTTTTAAATTCTACTTCTAGGCAAGTTTTAACTTTTTCTTTGAATATCACCTATGTAAATTCACAAGCAAACTAGTTGTAGGTTACGCGGTTGAAGATCAATCAGAAATCAGGCTTAGGCCCTGAAATGGCTGTTTTGTGTTTGGATCCCAGCTTCAGAATAGTGGAAAATAGTTTTAAACAATACAAGAGGTGTTCATTCTCTTCAATTCAACAAAAAAGTTGTGGTTTAAAGAAACTACCCTCAACTATATAACTGTAATTTTTTCGAGTGTTATTTTCTATCTTTATCATTATTGGAGATAAATATACACACAGTTCAGGACAACATCATGTGTGATAACTCATAATGAATTGTAACATCAACATCAAAATCACATAAACGTTTTTAATAACAAATAATAAAAATACAATGGTTTCAAGAATTTACATTGGTTTCTTACAGTTTGTCAAATTTTCTTTCAGCCTGCTTAACATTATTAATTAATTATGACAGTGAATATAGAAAGTGAAAATATGATACAGATTTTTTTTTAAATTATTTACATAACCTCACCTACAAATGTAAACTAAATTCTCTCTTAATCATAGCAGTACTTTTAAGTAAAAGTAGGACTGTTTTAATAAATGCATACTGTGACTGGTTTTATAGCATAGACAAAATGTGAAAGTACCTAAATTATACCCTAAATCAGGGATGACGAAACTTGTCCAGACAGTATGCCACTAAAGGACTAGTTGAATTTTAAATTAGTCTAATGTGCCACATATTATTTAAATTTTTAATGGGTATTTAAAAATTAAACTTGATGAATAGTAAGTATTGTAATGAATAACTCAAATCAAATTGTAAATATTTTAATAATGCCTAGATTTAAATAAGGAGAATTTATCGTATTAAATTTTCAAATGAGTGTCTTAGAAAAAATTAATTCCAATAACTTATAGTGAAAACATTTAAAGTAGCACCTTTAGTGGAAAAAGATATTGATATTTATCATATTTTAAAACCAGAAACTTAGATAATCCATCCGACATTAGTTTGAAGCATGTTACAATTTTCTAGCCAAGATATTTATGTTTGGTTAATAACTTGTCTCCAACTGCACACAATCTATGCACTTAAGTAAGGGCCAAAATGATTTCTAACCGCTAACTTCACAAACAGGACTTGTTACCATTACACCACGTTGATAAAAGTTGTATTTAACTTATTTAATTCTAAGGCACGTACATGTTCAAATGCAGTGCCAACAGTCTATGAACCTAATCTATTAAACATTGTTTCATACTTACATCCAACTTAATTTGGCCCAGGATATTATATTTCCACAAAATTCTGCATAAAGTTTTGTTTAAAAACCTGTTCATAGAATTATTTCTTACTGACGATTTGCGTATAACCCGAACGGGTAGTAAGACGCGGTGCTAATAATAATAATAATAATAATAATAATACTGCCGATTGAGGCTAACCACAACTTGCATTAATTGTCTTAAAAAATCTATTGAATGATATGACATATTAGCTTAGAAATTGTACAAAATATCTAACAGGAAATTTAACTTGTAAAACTTGTTGTGCGTGAATGTGTAATACACCTTAATAAGAATATACCGGTGGCCTATAGTGAGAATTTACATAAATACTAACTAATCATTAAAATTTCTTTCAAAACTTTGTAGTTGTTGAAAATGAATAATATTGTTTCATTTGTTTTTACTTTAAATATAGGAATCTAAAACTGTTTGGACTGTGAAAGAATGAGAATAAAATGCTGATTATTTTTTAATTTTTGTGATATTAAATGATTTTGAATTAATTGGTACGCCATAATGTTCCGCAAAATGTTGTTCAAAACCTCACAAACAATTGTTGATAAGAAAATTTGAGGAATTTTTCCCAATGAATACATCCATTCACTTTTCATGGCTCCAAAGGAGGCACTCCACACCATTTCTTGTTTGACAATGATAAAGTGTGTTGAGTATCGATCTTCAGCGGTGTTTTCAGGATCATTGCGGATGGGTTTCATTAAGTTTGTCTCGGTACACTCACAGTTGCCTGAAAACATTAAATATACACAACTATAACATGGCAGTAACCTATTTCATTTTAATTTTTGTTTTATTATTTAGCACCGCGTCTTACTACCCGCTGAGGTTAAACGCTTTAAGTACTAATTTTGCTGATGAATTAGGAAGTTTGAATTAGAGGAAGTAAACCCGCATTTGCGTGGAGGGAGAGTGTAAAACCATTTAGGAAAAACCACTTCCAGTTCACCCGAGCGAGACTCGAACCTCGATCTCCCCGTCCTCAGCAGTTGGGCTCAACACGACTAGCGCGTTAGCCAACTACGCCACCGAGGCGGGTTTCATCTTAATTAAAGGCAAACAAAAATATAATGAGCCCTTTAAATTTTAAAAATAAAAACAATGCTTATAAAATCTAATCTTTTAATAAAAATTTGCTATAAGATGAATATAAATATTTAATATTTTTTAAAAGTTTCAGTCAGGTTCTATTTTGACATCCATTACTGTTAACTGGGTCAGTTTTTTATTCAAGCCATATATTTTACATTGCTGACTTGATAGGCCTGTCGTAGCTTCACATGCTTATAATAAAACTTAATGCCGGGATCACGCTCAACTTTACGTTAACTTAAAGTTAACTTAGCGTAACGTGTGTTTAAATGGAAATGATCACGATGCAGTTAACTTAACGTAAGAGATGTCCTGGGAAGTCTTTTACTTTAAGTGAACGTAACTTGAAGGGTATCACGTGATCTAGCCAGCCAATCATTATGCAAGTGACGTCAACACGGCTATTTAGTAAGTCATTTGTTGGTTTTAAGACCAAAATTGCGTATAACCCGAACGGGTAGTAAGACGCGGTGCTAATAATAATAATAAAGACCAAAATCTACTTTTTAGCTTTAGTTCTAGTGATCAGACATTGAAACAAAATAATTAAACTAAAATAGGAAAGCTAAATTTATCAAAAGAGTTTAATAATAGATATTTATTATATTGAATGAAAACTGTTAACATTCACTTTACAAATAGTACAAATCACATATAATACTTAAGAATGTAAATGTTTGGCTCGAGTTTTTAAGTTAAGTTACGTGAATCGTGATCACACATCTGTTTTCTTAAGTTAAGTTAACTTTAAGTAATCGTTAGGTTAAGTTAAAGTTAAGTTTATCATGATCTCGGCATAAGACTAGGTCAGGCAAAACATCCAGTTCCCGGCCTTTAATCCATCACTATGAAAGGGTAAACCCACATTTCACCAATGATAAATTTTTCGACCATGCCGGGAATCGAAACCGGGACCCTTACCTCTGTAGACACGCCACTGACTGAGCTAAAGGGTCAGATCGGTCAATCAGGCTCTATAATATAGTTACTTTTGTTGTGTAATTTTACAAATTTCTCAATACTAACACTGGGTTACTTCGGTAAGTTTGGGTTGAATGGTTCACCGTAACGTTTTTTTTTTCAAAAATAATCGTCAATATAGTATAATTGGATTCACCACATTTTTGTGAGTTTAATAATAATATACATTTTGTGATTTTCAGGTTTTTTTAGAGAAATAAAATTCACCTAAAAGGTAGAGTTCTTAGGTTTTGTCCCCATCTAGGCTTGTATACGCTTAGGGAGACGGTATGTATGGGTCAATTGAAAATTACTGCAACCATACATCGTTAACTAATATTGTGTAGGCCTAGTTAAACTCATACATAATTAGCTAATATTGTGTAGGCCTAGTAAAACTCATACATAATTAGCTAATATTGTGTAAGCCTAGTTAAAACCACACATAATTAGCAAATATTTTGTAAGCCTAGTTAAACTCGGGATACAAATTAAAATGTTATCTAGGACTTTTTGAAAAGCTAGTTTAACTTACTTCTTTCTTTCATGATTCCATTGTTTTGATCAACACTGCTGACAACTGATATGTAGGCCTAAAAAGAGTTCTAACTCTTCTCACACACTAATAGATGTTTTACAAACTGCCAAAGAGAAATCTTTCACAATTGTTCGTAAATGCCGGTAGGGGAAAACATACTGCTGTAAGAACCTGCAACATTATTACATTTATACAACGTTTGAGTTATGAAAACATGTCCTTTGCCAAATATTTTACTCTGTCTTTTCTAACATTAAAAACACAATTCTCTGTAATAACTAAAAAAAAAAACAGCAACGTAATTAGGCCCACAAAATGTTTAAGTTATGAAAACATGTCCCTAGCCAAATATTTTAATCTTAAATGGTCAGCATAACCTTAAAAAAACACCATTGTTTGTAGGTCTAGCCATAAGGTTATGATTACACTTCATCAAGTTAAATCGTAAATGAAAACAAATAATTTGAGTAATTATTATATTAGTACAACACTAATACTCTGACTTTTCATTTGCACAAACGTAAATTAAAATAATTAAGATTTTAAGCAAATAAAACACTCACTAGAATACATTATTTATAAAAGGATAAACTATTACACCACTGAAACGGGCCACCATGTACACCTCAATTAGTTAACTGATAAATAAATACAAATACGTTAGGTAATCATTTTGATAAAACACTCTTATTGTTACTTACCGAATGCATAATCGTAAAATAAATGAATGCTTCGGTTTGAACAGCCACAGCACTCACTTTATGTAATTATTTATAAAATATATTTGCTATGACGATGGTTAAGATGGCCCTTTGAGTGCGACTGTAAGTTATGACATGAATTACGGGAAAATGGTGGCGTCATCGATCGTATGGCACTTTTAAAAAGATCGATGCTTGCATTTCAGCCATACGACGGGCTACGGATGACATTTCATAGCGGTGACGCGTCATAGAGATCCGTGCTCGACGTGCTGGTACCAAACAGTAAGCAAGAATATTATTCGCAGTGCTAATGTATTAAAAATAACTTAACACTTAGATTATTGGTTTTAATTATTAGGCCTTAAAACCATTGCAGAAGAATAACCAAGAGGGGGCAATGAAGAGGAGAGAACCGGGTGTCTTAAGCCTCCCAGACCTATGTTGAAATTCTAAAACATTCCTAGATATATTTCAGTTACTCTTTCTCAAGACGATTTAGTGAAGCGTCCACGCCATCTGGAATGTAAAATTTGATATAAAGATGTTTTAGCATAGCTATTAAGGCTTATTGTGTATATTTATATATATTATTATTCTATTTATTTGGAAGTAAATTAAGTGAATAGTAATTTTAACAAGATCCCTCCCTCCTCCTTTCTCACCCTCATACAACAAAAAAATCATAGGCACGTCCGTATACCGGTTTGTCAAATATAACTGACTATTCATAACGTAGTTATAAGTCAAACACAGAAACTATAATCGACACTTCATTACTAAGCAATAGAAAATAAACCTATTTCAAAGTGACCCTTAGATCAGTATATGGACGAACTGCATACTGATCTATTGGATTAAACTAAAAAAAAATGTCATATCTAGATTATGCTACCCGCTTCGGTGGCCACATGGTCTAATGCGCTACTCTCGTGTTATACCATGTGGCCAAAGACGGGGAGATCAGTGTTCGATCCCAGTCGGGTGCACTGAGGTTGGGTTTCCTAGATGGTTTTCCACTCTCTCTCCATGCAAATGCGGGGACACTTCCTCTAAATTAAAATTATTCCTAATCCCTAACACATTATTAAAATTAGTGCATAGACGTATGACACTAACAGGTAGTAAGACGCGGTTCTAAAAAAAGAGATTATGCTTACTTTCATACCTCTCACCGATTTCTATTTTTTTTTTTTTATACCAATGAAAGTAATATTTTAACATTACCTTCATAGATTAGATACTACCAAATTATAAGGATGATCACCTTTAATATTATATTTATAGGACCTACATTTAAAGGGCGTTATTTTATAGTATAGAAGCCCCAATAAACGAGGGGAAAAAAATTGAAAAATATAATATACGCTTCAAATTTTCTCTAGTCATTCTTGGATTATTTCACAAACTTTGCCGCTCGTCCAAGACACAATACTGTGTCCTCCTCTCCCTTTTACCGGGGAAAATCTATCATTAATAACAACCAAAACATAAGCACAGCCACTCCCAGTTTTTCATACACTTACAAACTATATCGTTTATTTTATTAATGTAACAACAATATATGTGTGTCTATAGATATATATATATAGGAAAAGGGGATGACGAGGGTATAAAAGAGCGATAGCTGTGACATCTGGAAGGCAATTTCTGCAACAGGTGGCATGGCGAGCGAGCAACGATAGCCTCTTAATGGGAAGTTTTTTTTATCCTCGACACAATGGTGTAACCGGAAGCATGACGTCACGGTTCTAACAGGAGGAAAGTAATTAAAAGAGACAAGGGTTTCGAACTGGGTGTTGCTTATAAATCGAACTGTCACTATTCTCTTTTGGTGTGCAGGCATGCTATGGAAATGAAACGATCAATATGGATCATATTACTTTTAAGATGTTAATAGTGTTAATTAAGTTAATTTATTTAGGTTGAAGCAAGGAACACCTTGCTTGTATATTGAAGCAGTTATAGTATTTTAGCGGAGTCAAAAAAACAAACAATTTGTTTATTCGTTTGTTTGTATGTTTGTATAGCCGTATCCAAACAACTTCTAAAAGTCAATTTTGTAACAGTAGATTTAACTGTGAAAATATATTTTGATTATTAAATGTGTGTTTTTGTTTACAGATTAAATTTATGAGGGAAATTAGATGAATTTCACTCTAAAAACAAATTACTCAGCTATGTCAAAGCTCAGCACAATTACGGATAACTATCTACCATCTGTGAAGTCTAATGGCAATTTATAGATAGATCACTCTTCCTAAATCCAAAAGAACACCAGTTACAGCTTTGGAATACTCTCAGCGCAGTCTTTCCCACTTACTCACTTTATCGACATAATTCATTCACATTAAATAAGACCCGCCCCGGTGGCGTAGTTGGCTAACGCGCTAGTCGTGTTGAGCTCGACTACTGAGGACGGGGAGGTAGAGGTTCAAATATCGGTCAGGTGAACTGGGGGTGGTTTTTCCTAAATGGTTTTCCACTCTTCCTCCACGCAAATGTGGGCTCACTTCAACCTTCCCAATTCCTAATTCATTAGCGTAATTAGTACTTAAAGCGTGTAACCCGAATTGGTAGTAAGACGCGGTGATAAATAATGGACCTGCGGAAATCCTTAGCTTGAAGTAAACAATAAATGTTATTTCATACAACACGCTTCATTTTAATTATGAATATTAACAGTTATATATAAAAAAATGATCAATTAGATAAATGAAGAACATAATATTCTACATTTAAAAAAATAGAAAATCTAGAATATATCTTTTAGCTGGAATTTTTAGCGTTGTGTCCGACTAACCACTATTTATTATTGTATATTAAAGTAAGATATGTGATATCTAATAGTATATTAATAGGTTTTAAACAAATGCAAATTATTGCTTTTGTTTGAAATTTTATAATATATTTTTTATCAGGGTAAAGTATTGATGTTAAGAATGTGTGTTTGCCTCCCATAGACTTCGAACCCATTATTGGAGTTTAAGTAAACGTGGAACAAATATAATTCCATATTATAACACATTCGGGTATATACCTACTTTAGGACTAGCCTTTTTGGGGTAAAGAATAATTTAGATAAAATTGGTAAAAATTGAACCATTTACGAAATGTTTGATACTATAAAAATATCATAATGCGTATGGATACAATAATAAAAGTTAGTAATCCTTTAATATGTTTGACAGATAGGAAACCTAATGTATTAAAACAATCCCACAATATTTTGGAATATAATCAAACGTACTAAGATAAATCAGTTCTATTATTAAGTGTCCAAAATTTTCTATAGTAATAATCTCCAACAAATCATATTCTACTTTGATTAAACTAAGCAAGCACATCATTTAGTGTAAATATGTTTTCTTGTTTTTAACATGAGGTCACTTTTAATCGTTTCAGGTGTGTACAGATGTAACTAATATTTTGAAAAAAAACATGTTTCATCAGAATTTAATAAAATCTAGTATGGACATTATTGATTGTTTTTAATGTTATTCCTGTATTCAGTTTTACTAAGAAAATATATATCCAATTTTGAAAGAAAATTTGGGAAAAAATATTAACCTTACCAATTTACCTTTATACGTTTGATGCCTTGCAAATTCGTCACTAAGATTAATATTAATTGTATAGTAATGTAGCTAAGTAAAAACATGCGTTACCTTCTAAGAGCATCTTTATTTAACTAGTCCTTTGTACATGTGGCATGAGGATGATCAAAATATTTTCTTTTCAACTAGTAGTTTTCAACATGACATAGGATACATATATACAGTTCTTAGCACACTAATAGCATTTGAACATTTTTTTCCTGTGCCTCAGATTAACTTTGGTATGGACTATAAAAGCTTTAAGAATAATAATTTGATGCTATTTAGTTCAATATTCATACACTTATCACCTGAATTAATAATCATTGACATGGTAAATAATGGTTTCTGCTGCCCTTATAACGCGTCCAAGATTGTGAGTAATCTAATATAAAGAATTAAGTTAAAGTAATATATTTTTATTATTATTAATTACTCTTAAAACGAAAGAAACCAATCAAAGTTCATGGCTTCCTATTGATCAAAAGACTCACTTGCCTATTTACGTTACACATGCACGACATTCTTCTCACCTTTTACAAAATGAAACAAAGAAATATAAAAAAAATACGAAAAATGTATGTGTGTGAGTATAGAAATGAATAAAAACCAAACTATTATATTTCAGCATAGACAGTATTATCATCGAATACTAAGTAATATATTTATATGTAATCGTAAGCACTGGTTTTATAGAAATATATTCCAAGTTTATCAAATTTACTTCTCTTCTGTGTTGACTAGCATACTTTAATAATTCCACTAGATGCACTCAACCATAAAATCGAATAATTTTATTTTTTCAAATATTTTCATGAAACCAGTGTCTAAGTGTGTAAACAAATATATTTAATATTAAAATTAGACATACCCACTTCGGTTGCTGCATGGTCTATTGCGGTACTCTCGCAATAGACTAGACTGCCAAAGATGGGGGTATTGGGGCACGATCACAGTCATGTGTACTGAGGGTGGTTTTTACTAAATGTTTTCCATTCTTTCTCCACGCAAGTGCAGATTCGTTTCCTCTAAATTCAACCTTCCTAATCCCTAACACATCAGTGCAATATATTTCATGCGCGTACAGCCCAAACGAATGGTAAAACCATTAGCTGAATGTTGATTCACATTTGAACAAAAACATATTAACATTTAGTAACTACTTCTGTTTTCTAAAGCAAATAAAGAATGAATGTTAGTTAATAACATTAGAATAAATGTGGTATTGTGGTAATGTGTTAAAGTGATAAATGTGGTTGTACTTCAAAGTTTTCTTGGATTCCAATTCTAGAAAAACTGGACTCGACCCATTTTTAGATCATTCTGTTTTTCAACAAATTTTATAGCTGTTAGAATGTTGGAAATAATTGTTTTACAAAATAGGGTAAACATAATATTTAAACGTGTGATAGGCCTATTTTTTTTAAAAAAAAGCTAACTTATTTAAATTAAAAATAAACGCTTATATTAATAACATTAGATTTTAATATAAGGTATACTTAATGCATTTTTAAAATTTAAATATAGTACATGGGTCGTATTCGTTTCTGTGAATGTTTAAATTAAGTTTTCTATTAATTACTATTTCTTTTACTTTAAATTAATAAGAACATAGATTCTCTTAATGAGTGACAAAAATTAGTATACCATCATTTATAAAAAATAATTATCTCTTAATCAATTATAGCAAGTGAAATATAATTTTTTGTGGGATGTTTTGTTAATGTGTTTTTTGAAATAATCTTAAATTTAAACGATTATTCCAAAGTATTGTAGTGGAATTACTATACAAAATATTACCATATAATTTAATTTGATTAAGAATGCAAATGTACGCTTGCACCACAGTATACAAACTATTTGTTTGTGTACCCTAGAATCTATTTATACAAAATATTTAATATATTTTTCTAAGTGCTTTTATTGCTGTAAATTTATTCTTAGGGGGCGATTGAGTTTAAAAAATACGTGGGAACTGTCGATGTTGTCTTATGGTTGTAATTTATTTGAAAATATCTTGGGTTTTGATAATTTTTCAAAAACCGTGTTTTACCCGTGGTTTTTGTCATGGAACATTATGTAGATCTTTGATCGTGTTCATTGTTGGCCGCCATTTTTGGTATCGCGTCACGAAGACGACCGTGGGAAGTGAAATGTAAACTATTATCCAGAAGCAATATCAGGCCATTGTGGGACGAACCAACACTCACACAAAAGACAACCTATAATACCTTTTGGAATGAAGTCAGGTTTTTTATTCTCTCTTTCTTTCTTCGTTTTAGGTATTTTCTTTTCTATCTGTTTCTGAACTTTGTTTTATTTTTACTTTATTCTTCTAAAAAATAGGAGGATACAGACAGCCCGGGAGCAGGAATTTGGTTGGAGGACAGTCTATTTATAACTATGCATTTATAATTTGTTGGATTTATTAGACATAAAACGAAGAGTTCAGCATCCACTATGATAAGAATGCCCCAGGCACTTATAACCCAATAGTTTTAGCATACCTGAATTAAAGTATGCCTAATATTCAGTAATGTACAACGTCAACATGGTATAGCTAGCAAAATAAGTTTGCGATGAATATTAGGACAAAAATATGAATATAGAAGAGCATATTGTCATCTTTGATTGAAAGGTTAGGATTTGAATTCAGGAAGGATGATCACCCAAATGTTATTTATCATTGTAGTTTAGCAATAATATCCACGATAATGCTAGTACCGTTCGTATCAATCTACCCTTTTCATCTTTACACTTAAGATCAAGCCGCTAGTATCTGGTGTGCTAAATTTATAAAAATTAAAAATAGATAATTTCTAGCTAGCTATGGACCCTAGCACAGAATACTAGAGAAAGAGAAAGATATTTGAAGTTCAAATAAGATGTATTTTTATGTAGATTAGTATTAAGAATAATAATTCTTTTAACTCCGAAAGAAAGCCTTGCACTTAAGTTAGTACTTATTTCAGTTTTTTAGAAAGGTTAATTTCAGGTGTAGTGGGCTATCAGCCTGGCCACCCCATGGATTTCTACAAGTGAGCCAGAAAAATCCTAAAAAATTCGCTGGAAAAATACTTTCACATACCATTCAGGGGTATTTTAGATGCCATAATAATCACGGGACCAACGGTTTTACTTCACTATCTGAAAGAAGTTGTGATAAATATTTTCATCGCACAGTAAAAATCCATTGAGATCAGCTGGGTTTTAACCCACGAGCATCGGGTCCTGAGGATATTAACTTAACCCAAGACCATTGAGGCCGACTGCAAATTAGTACACTATAATATGTTTCATTTATTTAAGATTCTTAAATACATACATACATACATACTACACACATACATACATACATATATAGATACACACATACATACTACACACACACATACATACATACATACATACATACTACACACACACATACATACATACATACATACATACATACATACATACATACAAACATACATACTACACACATACATATATACATACATACGCACATCATACTAATATTATAAAGAGGAAAGATTTGATTTTTTGTTTGTTTGAAATGAATAGGCTCCGAAACTACTGGACCGATTTA
>CABEEJ010002425.1:0-14537 GCA_901482245.1 Timema douglasi
TCACTCATTTTCCGACTAGGTCCTGTCACGGTCGCCAGATGTTATGTACAAATTGATACGGAAAATGAATGTAGTTTATTTGTAAAACACAATCTATAACTTTTAATCTCAAAAGTTCCAATGTAAGTACCATCTTAAAAAACTAGTTTACAACCGTCTCTTAGTAACTATTAAACAAATGCTTTCCAAAGCCACCTTGAGTTCTGTCTCTAACACTAGGCCTACTAAAAGTTATTGTAATAATCTATTTTTAAATTCTTAGTTTCCACATAAAAATATAATATAATTTTGTCTAAAAAGTATTGAGTTAGATAAAGGATTAACCTATTACAAATGCGACTATTATAATTGTGTATTATCATTCAATCAATTTTGATATAAATATAAATAAATTCTAGAACTATATTTTAAGACTGACCAAAATTGTTCCTAGATAATAAGTTTTATGGCGTGAGTTTTATTGATTACTAATTACACAATAAAACATCAAGATATTAAAACTAATGTGAATAAATCAAAGTGAGCCACAGTCTTGTCCATAAGAATACTCAATACTCATCTTAACTGAGCCAGTGCAAGGCCGTAGGCAGTTTTAAGTGGCTCAGTACCCCCCAAAATGGGATGAACAAAATATATATGGATCTATTTATAGTTAAAACAATCCAAAATTAAAGTACAAGTACAAAATAGGGAGTTGTGTTACCATAAAAAACACTTATATAGGTTTTTAATATTCAGAATTTTTCCAAGCCTTCAGCAGATAGGGGGTTGTATTGCCATAAAAACCCTTCAGAGAGCATATAGAACGGTTTATTATTTATAATTTTTTTCAAACCTTCAGCAATTGGGAGATTTTCCCACCAAACCCCCCTGAAATTATTGGCTGGCTACGGACATGAGCCAGTTTGTCTGGTTAGCTCCTACGATTTAGTTTCTAAACCATTAGCAAAAATTGCTCTTCCACTAAACAAATATAAGTTTATTCAACTGTTATTATTTATATAATACAACATCAAATGGATCCTTTTATTGAAGTATTTTTATATTAATTTTTCCTGAAAAATCACTCGGGGATAGATTTATCCCCCTTAAGTTTGTACAGTACCTAATTTTCAAAATTTTGTAGGCTCATCATTTTCAAGCTATCACATGATGTACGTAATAATCAAATCTTAAAACACAATAGTAATCATATGCTATTTAATTTAGATAAAATTGTCATTTTCACTTTAATGATTCGGGTATTTAACAAATTGCTACGATGAATATCTATTTTCACATTAATACCGTAATAGAGCTTTAAAACTATTTTCATCGGTAAAGTTATTCAATTTTGTCCTCTATTTTGAACCATAATTGATTGAAGTGTATTACTTGTAATGCCACAACAAAGAAATAAACATAAAATTAGTTAAGTAGATTACTAAATAATTGAATGATGATTTTTAACAATTTTACCCGGTCCGTTTATAGAATAATAGGAAGATTTATGATAAAATTAAAAATTTACATCAATAATATATTATATTGTAGGTTTTGAATTAAAATATTTACATTTTGTGTTAGTTAATAAGTTTAACTAAATAACTAGCTATAGTTAAGATACTATTTAGTTATAGAATTTTGTTGGTTAATTTGTTTAAGATCGATGTACATATTTATAATTGATATACATTTTCTACCAGACCTACCACTTTTAAATAAATAAAAAGTATTAACTATTTCATATTGTTAACTAGAAATATTATTTTAATCATCTTATTTTTAATTTTAAAGTATGAACATCAACTTTTATTATCATTAAAAATTGTATTGAAATATTTTTTTTACTAAGATAATTTCTAGCGAGCGCCTATATAATGCGCATGTGCAACTGCAAGTAGAGGAATGGAAATGGAACAGAAGACGTGATCGGGCACAATTACTTTAAGGAATAGTAAGCTAATTATAAAACACTTATACTTTCTTACTGTTTAAAATTCTCGCGTTTTCTTGTAGAGTAAATAGCTACAAAAGTCAATTTTTGGGAAATATTGGCATACTAAAATGTAAATTTTATTAATTTTTTTTTAACAAAACAGTGTAGAAAAACTGCACAGTAATGTAAAGTAATGTAAAGTGATAATGAAGGTAGTCTACTTGAAGGGATAGTTAGGTTAAGCCTGGATATAAAAAACACACTTCTCTAACTCTACCTACACTTTTACACTTACTACTTCTTTAAGACCCCACAGCAGCATATTGTTTTGAATTATAAAAAAAAAAATCATATGAAGATACATTGATTAAAAAGGAATATATCAAAAAATTCAATTTATTGTGCAATTGTGTAATTGTGAAGAAGTGGAAAGTGTAAAAGTTTAAGAAAAAGTGAAGATAGAAGTGGGTTGGTCTCCATCTAGGACTAACCTAACTATAATTCTGGTTGACTTCCTTCGCTATCACTTAACTTACATTACTGTACAGTGTTTCTACACTGCCTTATTAAATACTTGCAAGCCATAAGGCTATTGTTCATTTTATTGACTTAATTTTTTGTATATTTGTTAGTGTAATTTTGATGTCCTTAAAAACATGAGTGTTGAAATCATTTAACCAAATTTTCTATTATATTTTTATTTGAATGGTGCTCTTATTTTTAAATAATTTGTTTTTATCTGTTATTTCTAATTTAAAAACCGATATATCGATTTATTTTCAAAAGTATTTACTATTTTATAAAAATAAGCGTCATTCATATTTTAAGAACGTGTGAAACCTCCTTTACCTAACCAATCAAACAGAAGACTCAAATAGTAGAGAGAGAAATGTATTAACACAATCAGAGCGAGTCGTTTGAGTGATGTTGTTCCAATTGTCTGATAACAGACACCTGTAACTCAGAGCACGCAACTCATCTGGTTGCGGAAATAATTATTAGAAGGCCGTCCTCATTTTATAAATATATAAGTTTAAAAAAGAATAAATAAAATCCTAAGGGTACTATAAAACCGTAAACTCAACTATCTATAACTTCAAGAAAAACCCCATAAATCAGTTTTGGATGTTTATTCATAGAAAATATAGTTATTAATATATATATATAGAAAATATAGTTATATATATAATGTGTGTGTGTCTATTTCAAAAGATAAAACCATATATAATGGTATAAAGAAGACAAATACGGTAGACATAGAGTGGGTAAATATTTAATATTACATACGAGTATGTGTATAAAAGGTAAATATAAAGATTTGATCAAATTTAAATATATCATAACATTAGTGTGACCGAGTCTCAACATGAAAGGGAAATGATTGCAATAACTCATCAACTCTGCCTCCATTTGGCTGCTCTACGAGGCTCCTCACAAACACATCACCTCTCCACCCAGATTGTTTTCAACTGAGACGAGTAACCGTCACCGAAGTTACACCTCTAAGCTGCCCCACTCCGAGATTGAATAAGAGACGATCGACATGCGCGGGCCCGTACGCGCCAGCGACAGTGCTGTGAAGTTAACGGCCAGTTGAATAGTGCGAGATTTGAAATCTCGTCCAGTACATCTGAGAGTGTTCGGGAACAGTGCACTCCCCTTTCCCCTTTTTCTTGCCTTGCTTCCCGCGCTGTGAGAACACGTGACTCTACCTTGGTGTATATAATGACAATACTATAGTGCCATGACACACATTTCTCCGCATTCTCTAGGTGAGACACTTAGTGTCTATTTAGATTTAGTTTACTTGTATCAAAATTCTGTTTGGTTATTGACGAATTCTAAATTACGTTTTGGACAATATTTATTTATGATTTAGCTTAATTTATTATATATTAGAACTGCGATTTTTTAGAGGCCATGACGGTGCAATTTGGACTTAGAGATATTACAATTCTTGCAAACGTATCTCATCCGCTTCACAGATGGTTTAGGGACTGTTAACACCGCCACGTTTGGTGTGCGGGATGTTTAGTGATATTGTACCTTTTGGGTATTTGGGTAAAATCCTGTGGGACGGTCTTGTTACTGTCATTATTGGGGGATTGAATTTCCATAGATCTGAACTTTGTTGGTTATACCTGGGGTTGCGAACCCGGGCTCATAGAGTGTTAGTATTGTTTATAGCTAGGTTATTATATTTTAAAAGATCCTTAAGTGTAATGGATCTGGGTTCAACTTGCTGGGATTTAGAATGGGTGTGATGGTAACCCTCTTTGGGAACTCTTTCTTATTCATAAGTTATTGAGGAGTCGCCGATGGCGAACAGTCTAGGCCTGTGTTTATTGATAGTATGCGGGTTATGGTTCCTATGCTCTATTATTATCATCATACATTACGGACTTGTATGAAGGTCAATTTAAATGTTTGTTAATGCTGTGGGTACCCCTCGGCAGCCATCTTATTACTCGGGGTCGTGCCCCATTATTTGTTTGTATATTGTTTACTATGGTCTTGTTTTGCCAGCGCCTAACTTTGGGCATATCCCACTCTTTTCTCTTGGAGTATTGTTATTGTTTAAAATAAATTAACTCTCTTGTGACCAACCTGACTTTTGTTTGTGATATAAATAAAGGGGGGGGGGCGGAGTTACATTAGTAGATTTGCTATAGAAATTAAATACATTTAATTTGACCATTAGTTCTCATGAAACCTACTCGTCAATTAACGTTATATAGCCCATGCTAAAAACCACTTTATTTACAAGTTTAGAATAGTATTTCCACTTGCCGTAAATATATAAAAATAAAAATTTGAACCTGACTGGATTCAAAGTAGGATCAAAAGTCGTCAAGGCTTCTATCATCAGTCATTACCAACAGAACGGATGTAATTCCTTTTCCTGTTTTAGAAGACAAAATCCTCAATGAATATATAATAAAGAAATGACAGATTAATCACAAATTAATTTTAAATAGTAAGTTAATATTCCCCGTGATAGTAAAATATAGAATGAAAAATCACAAAAGTAATATTAATTAACAAAGCGGATTATCATATCTTATTACAGTGATTTTTTTTCTGTCTTTCTTCCAGACCAAATAGCGATATTCAATGTTCGATATGTATCGATCTTAGCCAATATATATAGATTCAATATAATAGTCTCTGAACAATCTCATAATATTAATTAATATCAAATTCAATTCTAATCTATGATACCATGGTATATTAATTTACCAAAAAATATATGTATATATAATAGGCCGAAATATTAATATTGAAATGATTATATGAATAATAATTTAAGCTGAAAAGAACATTTGTTCTTACATTTTAAGAAATGCGCAGCCAAGGCTACGTACTCCCGTATCCAGAGACAAGTCCAGGACTGCCGGTCATGTTGCCATACCGGCATTATACACGCTTGAAAACCCAGAGAAACATGTAAGGCAAGGAACCAGGTGGGGAGAACGTATTTGGATCACAAAGGGGGGATACGCGTGACAAACATAGCTCTGAGAACGAGCTCCAAAACACTAGAATGTTCTCCTATAGAGTGGAACTGGCATTACTTCCTTTCTAAAACTCTTTGGAAAGTTCCAATATACCGCGACCTCTAGCGGCCGCCGTTCGAACCTGGGTGGGCTCGGTCTTGCTTGGATGTGTATTTGTCGTGTCGCTGAACCGTAGTCAAGAGGTGCTGGAACGTTGAAATGGGGTGAGTAGTTAATTTACCTTCGTCTTGTTTCTTCTTTAATTGTATCAAATGCTACACATATGTTTTAATTTACCTACTTTTTAAATATCAAGTGCTAAGATGTGATATTTACATTTAAAATAGTCAAATATATATTCTTGACATTTTAAAATTAAGAATACACTCGAACTTGACTTTATCTCTGGAGCTTTTAGAAATAATCGACTCGATTTGGACTCAAATTAAGTATATAAGTTAACAGAGTCAGGGCTAGACGATCTAGATACAATCTATGTATGTATATACTGAACTATATATATATATTGGCAAATAATATATTCAGTATTACAATTAATCTTTCAATGGTTTTTGTTGAATTCTTATGAAATAACAACGACCAAGTGAATGTAATCTATTTATATTGAATTAGATTAATTGGCTGAAATGAGTTCACTTAAAACTGTGGTGATGATTACAAGTGTCGTGATTCCAATGCCACTCTAAGCTTGTCTCCAGTAAACCTCCATCCAGGATCTATATTTATATTGAAAGGACATGTTGTACTCACCACGTCGATGAGTTGTGACAACTTGAGCTTGATCTTGACGGTTAGGGCATCACTGACATTGACAACGGGCCTCACCAGTTTGTTGTAGTTGGACAGTAGATCATCGTACAGACGCTTTGCGTCGGGATTACCCGAGCATCCTGACAACACAAAACACTAAAATACAGAAAACTGTAAGATCATTTATTTTAAACTCTAAGTAAATCACGACTAATATCATCCTTCCATCTTGATGTATTCGGCTGCCCTGGAACTAAAGTATAAAGCTTGATGAATCTTAGTGAGCTCACAGCTTTCTGTTATAGCATTTAGATACTGTATATTACTTTACATCTTCACTCGAGTACTAAAGCTTGAATATAATTGTATCTAGTAATTAATAATGGTTCAAAGGCCAATCAGTCTAAACAAACAATTTTAAAACACAACTCTTCAAATATTTCAAAAGCGAAAATGTTTTCAACTTAAAATAAATAAAAATACTTTGTATCAAAGTTATAGTTAAATTACTGAATAAACTTAAACATATATTATGTACAGTATCTAAATTAGTGTGTAAAAACCATTAAAATTAATAACCATATTTCATTTTGTTAAGTGAAAATTTTATTAGTAGTTTAGGGTTTTATTAATGATTTATATAACGTTAAAGTTATATCTAAATATAAAGATTACGTAAGTAATATTTTCAAAATGCAGCTAGAAGGATAACATAGAACTTGACCTGAAAGAAAGAGAGAGGGAATAATGAGGGGATTGGATAGAACTTGACCTGAAAGAAAGAGAGAGGGAGTAATGAGGGGATTGGATAGAACTTGACCTGAAAGAAAGAGAGAGGGAGTAATGAGGGGATTAGATAGAACTTGACCTGAAAGAGATAGGGAGGGAGTAATGAGGGGATTGGATAGAACTTGACCTGAAAGAGATAGGGAGGGAGTGTGATTGGATAGAACTTGACCTGAAAGAGATAGGGAGGGAGTAATGAGGGGATTGGATAGAACTTGACCTGAAAGAGATAGGGAGGGAGTAATGAGGGGATTGGATAGAACTTGACCTGAAAGAAATAGGGAGGTAGTAATGAGGGGATTGGATAGAACTTGACCTGAAAGAAAGAGAGAGGGAGTGTGAAGGGATTGGATAGAACTTGACCTGAAAGAAATAGGGAGGTAGTAATGAGGGGATTGGATATAACTTGACCTGAAAGAAATAGGGAGGTAGTAATGAGGGGATTGGATAGAACTTGACCTGAAAGAGATAGGGAGGTAGTAATGAGGGGATTGGATAGAACTAGCGCAAATTAAAGATAGAATAAGTAGATTTGTAGGTTTACAATGAACTTTCAAAATATTAATGGCAAAGAAAGAGTAAGTGTATTGATAAAATGTTCTTACCTACAAACAAAATAGTATATTTCAACAAAACCACTAATGATAATACAATATTCTTGAGTTATTGGAACTTTATTACTTAACAAATATCAAATAATCTATTTAAGATCTTAATAAAAAAGAGAAATGATATCAAGCAAGTCTCTTAAATATGTATTTGAATTATATTTTAGTCTTATCTAATTAATTCATTATTTTCTAATAGTCTGTGTGTCAAAATAAAGAATTGTCTTAAACTAAACCTTCAACCTATAAAGTTTTCAAATAAATTTAAACATTCTAAACAATCTTTATAAATTTCTTTCTAAATATATCGTGTTTGTTCTTTATTTTTATTTTTTGAAAATTCATCTTTCAGTTTTATATTCTAGACTACTAAAGGTTTGGAATAGGGGGTCAAATTCTTTCCAGGAGTTCAATGCCCCCTGTGCCCTCTGTTCCTTCTCCCAGGTTCCAACACCACCGATCGAAATGGGCTGCCCTTAAGGTGCGGCAAAAGGGAGTGCAAGGGTTTTTACAGTTTTTATAGAATATAAATTGTTTGACCAAAATAAATCAAATATTTCTCCAGTAGCAACGTAGAGTTTAATTTTCTGAACATGCTAATATCAACATATCGTGAATATCGGTTAAGGGTGTCCTGGAATTTGGTCAAAACGTTTTCTCTTTATTTAAGAAGTTTGGACTAAATTCTAGGACATCCTTGACATATATTCTAGATCTGTTGATATTAACATGCGCGGAAAACTAAACTCTATGTTGCTACTGGAGAAATATTTGATTTATTTTGCTCAAAAAAATGTAATGCTATAAAAAGTGTAAAATTAGTCACACTCCATTGTACCGTACCTTAATGAATCTGTATACCAAATTCACTGTTCCAGAAATGTAGAATATTACACTATTTTCAAGATTTGACCAACTAAAGATTTAATCAATGATAAGACAATAATACAAAAATACAACAATTGACCATTGAGATATAATTTCATTAGCCGTTGTTAGTGAACCATCTACACAAGCTGGCAACACAGATTATCCGCTCAATCCGAACTATTTCAATACTATCTTGAAGGGTTTTAACTAACTTGGCTGTACATCGGCAGCCATAAATTGCTGAAGACTTGAAAAATCTAGAGATTAAGTTTGGGTGTTATCAATGGGACCGGTGCACCCACTTTGGATATCGTCGCTAAGAGAACTGCGTGGCTACTATTGGGAAACAGCGTTCGCTAAGAGAACTGCGTGGCTACTATTGGGAAACAGCGTTCGCTAAGAGAACTGCGAGGCTACTATTGGGAAACAGCGTTCGCTAAGAGAACTGCGTGGCTACTATTGGGAAACAGCGTTCGCTAAGAGAACTGCGTGGCTACTATTGGGAAACAGCGTTGACATTCTCTCGTTTAGGTAGGGTCAATTTCCCCTCAAATAGAAGTGAAGTTGCGAGGTTGCCAGTAGCTCGTTCTCAACCTTGCACACCACCTTCTAACATAGCTGAGAGTGAGGAGTTTTGGCAACAGTTGATTGAGAGGGATTGAAGATAAGACTAGCAGTTACCTCGGCAATGCTATTGAGTGCAAGCCTTGAAGACCTGTCTCAATGACACAGCAGAGTATATTCAGCACCGCGTCTTACTAACTGTCCAGGCTCTACGGATACGATACTCTAAACTGCTAGGGTTAGGGAATGAGGACTTTCATAGGTAATCTACACGCATTTGCGTGGAGAGAGAGTGGGAAAATATATAGAAATGAATGCCCTTGGTAGACCAGACCAGGATATTAACCCCAATCCTCCCATCGGCTTCAAGCCAGTCTAACAAGCGAATGATGCCGTAGACCATTCATCCACTGAAACGTGTTGAAGTAATTATAAATACTGCATTATTTTAACAATAAATAAACACTTCTATACCCAAGGGATATCTCTTTAAATCTGTCTATTGCATCTTTAGCGTTATGAATCAACGAAAAACGGTGAAAAGTAGATTTTAACAATTATACTTTATTCTCATTTAATATTATCCGTTCAAACTTTATTTACACTTTCTTTATTAATCCTCGTTGAACTTTTTTACTTTATGTTTAAATAAAACTTTCTGCTTTATCTTCAACAATGTAGCTAGGTTGAAATGGTCCCTTTTAAAAATGATGAAAATCAACCACATTAAAATAAACATTGGGGGATCATTTGGGCCCACTGGAAGCCCCCGTGGACACACCCATGAGTGCAGCAATGCACTTTCATGTTCATAATGCCATATAGTAAGTAAATTAAGCCACCACCTTAAAATTCAAAAATACAAAAATACATTCAAAGGTTATTTAAAAAATATAAGTTATATAAAATATACAAAGACGGATCACAGTAAAGGTAAATAATGCCACAATTTAATTATCATTTGTCATTCATATATAATATTCTAGAAGTATAAGAAATGTTACTTTAGATGTTTGTTTAAGGGGGCTGGCTTGGTAAGTGAGAAATACTCGCGCAGATGATTAGCTCTAACGCTATATTTAACAATGATGATAGGTTACCTGGTGGTCTAGGGGTAAGGTGTCAAACTTCTATGCTGGCGGCCGGGGTTCAATCCTCGGTCCTGGCACAGATTTATCTGATTACCAAACCCTTCCTTCACTTCTGACAAGACATCTTGTGAATGTGGGGAATGTCAGGTCTCCACCGTGGTTCGGATCCCACGTTAAACTGTAGGTCCTCCATTTCATCTCACAACCACCCTACCATTACACATTAGCGTAATTGCGTACAATCTGAACGTGTAGTAAGACTCTGTGCTAATAATAATAATAATAATAATAATAATAGTAATAACAAAGATATGTTATTTCAAAATATGGTTCACGCCAAAATAAAGTAAATATATAAATACAGGGCTATTTTGCCTTAAGAACATTATAGTTTGAAATTAAATGAAACAATTAGTATTAATTATTTTTATCTATTATTATATTTTTTCGATATTTTGAATATTTTGTTTTGTTTCAAAACTATTAAATGTAACTTAATTAATTTTAAAATATTTTTTTATATCACCATGGCTTTGAGAGTAAAATTTATATAATGTCATGGTGTCAAAATTACTATAGAATATGTTCTATATTTGATAACTACTTCTCTTTGAGACCTTCTCTTCCCAGGAGAGTCTCGTAGATGTTTCCTCAGTTCAAGAATATTTTTTATTGATATCTACTAGCGAGATATTGAGAGAAACATTCTGTAGCTAGACTTGTAACTTTATTAAGTAACATACAGTAATATATTTATCTTTAGCAAACAAATGACACAAGCGTTTACAGCAACAAATAAAGCACCTGCTTTACATTCTTGATGTACTTACACATCCCCTGTTATAAACTGCATAGATCCTAGAACAATATAGATTCATAGTCTCAACAATGAGCTACGAGTTAGTATATAGTTTGCTAAGGTGGTACTTAATACCGCAATAAAAATTTAATATTTAATATAGTGTGAACATACATGGGCGGGCAGAGAGATAAAGTGGTGGCGGAAAACAATAAACAAATTAAAATGTATTGTAACGATACAAACACTACCAATTTTCATCACGAAATATAAACTTGATTTAATTTAACATAATATTGTGCGGCTTATAAAATCCTATCAATGTGTAAGAACATTTAGTAAACTTAAATTTACTATGAATTAGTATATTAAATAGGGTCATAGTGTAATATTTCAAGGTAGTAATAAAATCTATCAATATAACTTGGAGCGTACAATATAAACTAATCCGTGCAGTACCTGGTTAAATTTATTTCTTCACTCTACACTATCTTCTATGTTTGTTGCTGCTTGTTTAGTGAATGTCAGGGGGTACAGGACCACTAAGCTTTAGACCACATTATTACAAAATAGATGTTAAGGACCAAGTCCTAATTTTGGATAAGGTAGACTGGTACATAGGCATATACAGTGGAGGCCGTCTCTCAAACTGTAGGATGCATCTAGGACTACTGTGTTAAGGGTAAAAACAAATTCGCCCCCCTCCCCCCCTATACCTCACACTTTTAAACCCCGATATATTTAAGATCCTCTGATATTATTGAATATGAAGCTTAAATATGTCCTTAACTCAAACTCCAAAAATGACTCATAGAGGCATTGACTTATTTAATTTAGCTTCCAGAATCATCAAAATGTCTGAAGAATTCATGTGAGGAGCGCTCTAAATAGCTTCTAGGGCCATCAGAATTTCCAATATTTCTAGACGAGGACCATTCCAAATAGTTTATATAATCTAGACGCATGTAATTTTGAAATATTTTTGCGAAAGGACAAATTATAATTTTATGAAAGAAAGCATTCATTTTTCAAAAAATTTTTTGATTAAATCTCACTTCGTCAAATATCTTCAGGAAGCTTATAGCTTTGAAAAGAATTCAAGGAAAAGACTATCCTAAATAGTTTTAAAGAAGATCCAATTTTCAAAATATTGCTGGTTGAGGACCAATTCAACATCCTAAGAAACATCCATTACTGTTCAAAGCGTGTGGCCTAGGCCAGTTTTTATTCAAGAGATATATTTCCACTACCGGCTTGCTAGGCCTGTCATAGCCTCGTATGGCTTAAGACTAGGACTGACACAACATCCAGTCCCCCTGCCATTATTTCATTACTGCGAAAGGAGAAACGCTCATTTCAACAATGATATATTTTTCTGACATGTCAGGAATTAAGCCCGGCCCCCTTAGATGAATAGACAGACACGCTACCGACCGAAGACGTCAGATGGTCACTGACCCTCCTGGATGGTCCTTACCCCCTTAATATATACTTCACACCTTCTAATGTAATCGAATATCAAGCTCAAAGGCTTGCATTAAACTAAAAATAATTTCTAGAAACATTAAAATTTAAAAATTGGCTAGAAGAGACCCACTCCAAATATATTGTAGATGCCAGAGGCAACTTAAGAGTCAGACAATAAGGGTGGATACCCAGGGCGCCAGCTCAAGGGAGTCGCCCAAACAGCCCACCAACTTAACCTAATATAAATTATATGTAATAATATTATTTTAAGCTTAAAGTTGCTAGTATTGGGTATTATTCTAATATATTTCTACTATCCATCGATTATACAGGAGGGCAATCGATTATACAGGAGGGCGCCAAAAACTCAATCTCACCCGAGCGCATAGTTTGCCTCGGGGCGCCTTTGATAGATGAATATATAATTGTTAAAGTGTGGGTGATTTGCTTCTAGAGAAATCTATATTTATAAATTAAAAGGGAGGAGTCCAATTTTCAAATGTGCTGGAGGAGAGCCACATCTATTAACTTTAATAATAATACATTTTTTTAAATAATCTGGGAAAAACTTATTTATTATTATTATTATTATTAGCACCGCGTCTTACTACCCGTTCGGGTTATAGGCACTTACGCTAATGTGTAATGGTAGGGTGATTGTGAGATGAAATGGAGGACCTACAGTTTAACGTGGAATCCGAACCACGGTGGAGGCCTGGCATTCCTCACATTAAAAACTTATTTAAATAGCTTTTAAAAACAATAACATTTTTAAAAAAATTTTGGAAAGAGGACCATTGCAAATAGCTTTAAAGACATCAAATTTAAAACCTTTATTGGGAGGTATAGAGACATGGTAAGGAGGAGGGTGGAAAATCAGTCCTTAAATTTTTTTTTACTTGTCTCCTTACATAAGTAATGTTCCAACACCACGGAGTATAAACACTAGTAAACACTAATATTCTACTGTGTATAGCACGCAATGACCCATAAAACATAGAAGTAGTAATGTTGGTGATGATGATGGAGTGTTCTTTCATTGCGAACACTAGAAATCACCCTGTAGTGTGTTAAAAACACATATAAACAAATCATTCTAGGCTTGCCTGCTGTTTGGACTGTTACACTGCTTTAAGAATACGTGATCCAGTGCAACCATTTACAGTCAAGCAGAACTCCACCAACACTCTAAGCTGCGACGATACAAATAAAATATCGCTTTTGTTTTAACTGACATCCCAGACCGTGGTGGCATTCACGCTGGCGGGTTACCTCCTCACCATGCGTTTACCAATACTGTCAATAACCACCTTGGTCGTTTCCTCGCCTTCCCCGCGACATGATCGCCATCTTCTTATCCGAAAAACTAAATCGAGTAGCTGGTTAAATGCTTTTAGATTTATTCACTCTATTATCTACTTTAAATATATAAAAACATTGTTATATTTTATTATTTATCCAATGAGTCGTCCAGATACAAATCTTGTTAAAATATAATGTAATACTTAACGAGCATTTGACTAAATTTAAGCGCATTTCAGAATATTTGATTCGTATGTAAATGGTTTTCCAACCATAATACAAATATATTTATATATGTATAAATACAATATTGAAACTATTAAAGGTATCAAACTTTTTTTTATATTTTAAAACTATTGGTTTGTTTTTGACCTATTTTTAACATTTATATACTTTTTTCATGAAAAATCCCTGTTTTATCGATACATTAAACTTATTATAGTTAAACATGAAGACATATTAGTATAAAAATGGCTGTGGTTTGAGTTGGGCCCCGTTTTTAGGTGTAATGTAATTTATGGAAATCTACCGTTACTAGTGTGTAGCTATCACGGTCATACCATTAAAATCGATTAGGTTAGCTTATTTATTTATAATACACATTTACAGGTGCGCCATAGATACTCTATAAATCCGAGTATTTTCGTTGGCTGTGTTGGTTTATAATTTCCCTTATATATTATTATTATTATATTATTATTATTAGCACCACGTCTTACTACCCGTTCGGGTTATACGCACTTACGCTAATGTGTAGTGGTAGGGTGATTGTGAGATGAAATGGAGGACCTACAGTTTAACGTGGAATCCGAACCACGGTGGAGGCCTGGCATTCCCCACATTCACAAGATGTCTTGTCAGAGG
>CABEEJ010002425.1:30299-56280 GCA_901482245.1 Timema douglasi
TCTTGATCCCTTCTCTCTTCCTCCTTCAGACCACCCCTCCAACAACATGGTTACCATCTTGATCCCTTCTCTCTTCCTCCTTCAGACCACCCCTCCAACAACATGGTTATCATCTTGATCCTTTCTCTCTTCCTCCTTCAGACCACCCCTCCAACAACATGGTTACCAAACCAATGGGAAATATTTACTCTAAGGTTTCGTAAAGGGTTTAAGAAAGCTCTTCCATAAGTATGAAAAGCGATGATGGTATTATCCATTCCCCTCATTTCTATACCAACCATATTTGTCAGAACAACACTCTAAATATATATAGGGTTTCCATTTTCTCTCCAGGCACATGCAAATGAGTATTTTGGTGAAAATGACGGTACACATCACCGTTCCTGGTTAATTCCTCTACACCCAAATACCGTATAGCCTAAACTGCTGTCCGTAGGCGTCGTGACAGCAACCAGACCCGTGGAGAAACTTTCTCTTAATGAAAAGCCCCAACACCATTAGCAGTAAATATGATCTATTCCCGTTAAAAAAAAACACGGGCTTCACGTCTATTTCCAATCTAATTCTCACCTTCAAATACTATGAATTAAATCCTTAGACCAATTAAATACTACCAATAAATATAATGGAACAATATCAGTTATCCGAATTTCCCTTCACTCTTTAGGCTACCTCCTCTTGCCCATGACTCTTTAAGATAGATAGATACTCTCCCTCAAACACTCCAAATCACAATCAGAACTGATAGCTAGCCGTCTTTCCTTTGTGCGCTCTATTACCTGTTACTCGGGAGGGTGTCCGACTCACAAGACAGGCTATCACCATTCACCACCACCATCCCACTCACTCCTCTGGCGCTGTTGCCATTTACTGCAGACACCAACCATTCACCACCACCATCCCACTTACTCCTCTGGCACTGTTGCCATTTACTGCAGACACAAACCATTCACCACCACCATCTCACTTACTCCTCTGGCGCTGTTGCCATTTACTGCAGACACAAGCCATTCACCACTATCATCTCACTTACTCCTCTGGCGCTGTTTCCATTTACTGCAGACACAAACCATTCACCACCACCATCTCACTTACTCCTCTGGCGCTGTTGCCATTTACTGCAGACACAAACCATTCACCACCACCATCTCACTTACTCCTCTGGCGCTGTTTCCATTTACTGCAGACACAAACCATTCAAACATGAATGAAGAGAGTTTGTTTAACTTTACATAAACTTTTATTTTTGAGGATTGATATTACAAAACAGTTATAAAACTGTAATTTTTTATTATATAACAAATATTTCAAAAGCAATTAATTATCTAGTAAATTAAATTCAGAATATACTATATACTTCAAATAAACCCAGAAAAATACTGGAATGCCTAGGAAAAGATGAGGGTTCACATCCTTGTTGTATGTACTGAGGTTTTTTTCTAAATGGTTTTCCCCTCTACCTCTAAGCATATGAGGGTAAACTTCCTCAAAATTCAATCTGAATCAAGTATACCGTAACATTAGCGTAACTAGTTATTATTTGTGTAAACCTAGCAATTAATGAGACACAGGGACAGAAAATAATGACGGATATGGAAATCAAAACCGGGTCTCTTGGTTTTACGTGGCATTGCCACTGAGTACATTATTAATATATTATTATTGTTTTCATATAGTAAAAATAGTGTCTACAATTTTAAATAAATTTAGTCTGATTTATACGAAAATTTTATAAAATAAATATAATATTGAACCATATTTCTAACCCTAAAACCTAACTTATAGGGCTCAAACAAAAAATAAATTAATTAGTCAACAAAAAAGAAAGAGTGTGCTAAGTGAGTAAAGACTATAAAAAACTGGGCCAGGAACCAATACCCAGAACACGCAATTTGGAGCAATTGCGGCACTCGTCCCCACTGTCAACTTCCAACAATATATAAACATTCCCCTAATTCAATTACCAGACAACAGTTTAGATTGAGTTATGCCTAAGAATGAATACGTTTAAAAATATTAGAGTAATTAGAAAAGATTCACCCAATGGTTTGTTTTATTAGATATTCAAAAAAACTATGAACACAATTAATATGAAAACTCCCATAAAGGAGAGAAATAATGTATAAAATATTTGGTGATCACAATAGCATGGTTTAATTAGAAGAACGCATTAAGTGTTTTAGTAATCACCATCACTAATTTACTTTAACCAAAATACAAGTTGGATGCGTATTGTTTAGCCAGGAAGAACAATATAGAACTCATAAATTATATCTCTGCAAAATACTCATTACCCTTACATCTCTTAGTCCCAACAAAAGGGAAAATATGCTTTATCTAGACATAAAACTATCGCTTTCTTATATTTACTATAAAGTAGAGCAATTCACATTTTAATTGCCAACCCTCAAAATATTACCATCAATAAACCAAGTTATTATGGCGGCTATTACTAACCTCGATACTAGCGCTGATGGCGCCCAATAAACTAAGTTCATAAGTAAGCATTGGAGATAAAACATAAACAGAACTATGTTCAAGCCAGAGTACAATAATTCAAGCTCATTATAATTGAGATAAAGTTTAAGTCCAAAAGAAAATATTACCATTAACACCACCACAATTGCTTTTTCTAATCAGTTCAATAAACCAAAAATAATTTTGAAATAAAAATATCACATGCCGAAAAAGAATTTTGCTTACATTATTATAAGTTTCCGAAGCCTTAGCTTCCCCTAGCGATAATCGAAGCCAGTCCAAGAGTGCGTCTCCACTCACACGATCACCTCTTATACGGTTTTAGCATAGTCCACAGAACACGGAATGAAGGGATCACGAGGGGAGGAATATCAAAGAACAGAAACAAGGGGAGGGGATTCCTCACGCTTCTAGACTGGAGTAGAAACAAAACTGGGCACTGGCTGAAGAGTATCTTATTTTCTACTGAAAGTCTTTGGTCTGGGAATTTATGTAACTGAGCGTTGAATTGGCGCGTTTTCAATTTTGTGTTGTCAGTTGTTGAGTTCGGACGTGTGTAGGTAGAATCTACGGGCGGTTGAGTGCGTGGCCCGGACAACAGCAGACGATGTCCGTGTAATTTGGTAAGCCAATTTGTTGTTGACTTAGGTATTGCTGACTTATAGCGAATGCTACAATATGATTATTATTTAGGTCCCGTATTTAATTTTAAACATGCTAAGTACACCCAAATTTGCAAATATTTTTGGAAAAAAAAAATTCAGCACGTTTATCCTAATTTAAAAAACTAGTGGTAAACATAGTATTCATTAAGGACATAATTAACTGATTATCAAGTGAAATTTTTAATCAAACAAATTTGGCCAGAATTAAACAAAAATTAGCTATTCCTTGAATATATCACGTATTATATAGTGGCAAGTTAATTTAAGACTCTTAACTTTTGGTATTTTAAAAAAAAGAGTTATTTATGAACGTACCTAAATAAACAGAATCATATGTATCATCCTTGAAGCTAAATGGCTCTGCTAATTCTATTAACTGAGAACAAAATGACGTACATATTAGCCTATTTCTAGAAAACGTTGATGGACAAATAGTTTTCTTAGTACATCCATTGTATATAGATATTGTTTTCATGAACAATATTTATAATGACGTAAGAGAAGGAAAATGATTTTGATTTAATTTCACTCGAGCTTTGTTACGGTAAATCATTTAATATTGTAAATAGAGTATTTTATGTTGGAATCAACCCGCTTTTGTCTCTGTTGTTCATAATTGTCCAATATTTTGCGTAGTATAGCTAAAGCTTTAACCTTGAAATAATCAAATAATACTTTAAAAATCAATATATATATATATATATACGACAGTTGGTCAATTTTAATATAAACTGTACATATTTAAACTAAGGATTGTGTAAAGCATTAATATTTTCATTATTTTTCAGTAAAATCTTTAGTTTAATTTGGTTGCGCTTGTTCAGCCCAGAAAACTATATAGCACTAACAACTCATCGAAATTTTGCAAGCTCATATTTGAACTTTTTTTAAAATATTTTCTCTTTTGTTGTCCACATTTTATTTATTTATTGGAGGTATTGGTTAGTTATGTCCCTTGCTGTAATTCAGCAAAAAAAAAAATTGAGTATGTAGGTCTTTTACCTTAGTTGGTTGGACATTCCCCACACGGTACATTTTCCGGCTATGACGTCATCAAGTATGGCAGCTACTTGATCATAACATTGCTTATATCTCTGTTAATACGAGGTGCGCCCACAAAGTAAGGTCCGTTGAGATATTACCTCCAAAATAGAATCGTAGGTGGGTTCACGCATGGTCAGTAGCATAGATTGACTCATCAGCTTTCTGTTGGTCCCCTTACTTCAGTTTATCCTCAACTGATGTTCTGTCATAAATAATCCTATCAGTTGTGAGGTTTGTAGTGTCATTCATTTTTTGTTAGCTGATAACCTTAACGATGCAGAAATTCATCGTCGGATATGTAAGGTTCACGGTCCAAATTTTATGGGTAAAAGCAAGGTGAGACAATGGTTCCGTCTGTTTAAAGAAGGGTACTAATGTTTATGATAAGGGGCGCAGTGGCCGACCAAGTGTGGTGACTGACAATTTAGTGGAACGCGTGGACAAGAAAATTTGTGAGAACCATAGTCTCACACTTACGAAAAATTCCTTTTAAATTTCCTAAATTTTCGCGGTCACTCATTCACGAAATTGTGACAGAAAGTCTAGGCTACAAGAAACTGTGTGCCAGATGGGCCCCAAAATGACGACCGAAGCACACAAACAAAAACGTGTGGAGTCAGCTCAAATGTTTTTGCAGCGTTTTGAAAAGGAAGGAGATGGACTTTTTTCTCAAATCGTAGCCAGCAACGAAACTTGGATTTCATATACAAATATTGAAACAAAACAACAATTGATGCAGGGGAGTTATTCAATGTCTACCAAGAAAAATTTCAAATAGGAATGCTCCGTAAAAAAATCATGACTTCTGTTTTTTGGAAACAAGAAGAGTGTCTTGCTTGTTGGTTTTCTTGAATGAGGAAGAACTATTAATGTTACAGGATGTCGTGAAACCTTAAAATACTCAGATGCGCAATTCAGAACAAAAGACGTGTCATGATGAAATCAAGGATTCTCCTTTTGCACGGCAATGCTCGACCTCACATGGCAGCATAAACTGTTCAGTTGATTCAGCAGTTAAGGTGGGGACCGCTAGATCACCCACCCTACAGCCCAGACCTCATTCCAAGCAACTATCACTTGTTCTTGAAAAGGGAGTATTTGCTCGCCTCCCAGCGTTTTGCAGAAGATGATGAACTGAATGTTTATGTGAATCAATTGTTCAAATCACTGGTGTCAGATTTTGTTGAAAGGGGTACAAATAAGCTGGTACCAAAATATAAAGCATTTCTCAAAAGCAACAGGAATATGTAGTAAAATAAAGGAGGTATGCATGTATTTTTATCCCTTTATAAAACTTTTCTATCCCCACTAGTTTTTAATTAATTTATCTGACCTCATTCTGTGGTCGCACGTCATACCTACCCTATTTTAACGGAACTTGCTTTTTTTTTTTTTTTTCTAATTTGNAAGGGGTCCAGGTCGAATTAATGAATACAGATACTTAACTTGTCTAACTTTCAGGTATTAATTTTTTTTTAGTAGCAGGTTGTTGAAATGAACAAATGGATTCCATAAAACGTTCTAGAATGTCAAAAGACAGTGTAACAGAATTCAAACAAAATGAAAAACCACCCAGCATATGTGATAAAAGTGATAACAATGTATTAAGGCTGAGCCCACCCATTGATGCATGGTTTTAAACAAACAAAGTTTAAAAAAATTATTAATTCAACATTGTTGTTTTTATTTATTTTAGTAACATATCTGGGCATCTTTCATAATTCTTGTGTAATTTTCAAACCACGTTAATATAGTTATTGGAGTATTTTCGTTATAATGCTACCATTTCAATGCATTTTTAATAGGAAAACAAGAATTAATAATTGATGTATTTATTTTCTTTGTACAATTAAGCTAGAGTGTTTGTTTATAACATATTATTTAATGAATAATTTATTTTTCTATATAAAAGTTTTTTAAAATTTTGGTTAGCTTCAATAATCACTACTAAGTCGACACTTTAATAAAAAATACGTGGTTTTAAATACACCTTCTCCTTCTACAAATAATTAGCTTAGTTGATAATAGGTGCAGTTAGCATGAACGTTGACCATTTACAAGCTGGTATCGTTTTACAAACGTTGGCTAACCTTATGTATCGGAATCCAGGCGGCAGTGGAGGGTTAAGCTAATCTCTGTGACCTTCTTGAGTCAAAGAAATATTAATACCATGTGCATTGGGATAAGAAGGGCCAATGTCCAACTATGAAAATTTGCGTAGTTAAATATAAACATCTTAATATATTCAGTAACTAAAATACTCACAAAGTCCTAACTGTTGTGTGAATAAATATAGTTGGTCCCTACTTACTTCAATGAGAGTATTACTCTAGTGATTCATTATTTTCAAAGAAAGAAACCATATGCTTCTCCATACACAAAGTTTTATGACATTAGCCCTATTTAACTGAGACAGTAAAACATGTAAAATACTTCACTCGTATCTTACATTCTTTCAAGGGTTCTCTCATTCTTGAGCACTACATGTTGTAATAATAAGTGTTAATATTCAGAGTATATGAAAACTACTGTATATTGAATTTTAATCCATTATTATAATAAATAAAAATAAACATTCCATTTCATATCAAATATAGTTATTTTAAATAAAATAGGGTCTAAATGTAATTTGGAGACGTTCTCAATACGTTTTATCTACTATGTTTATTTTACGGTCTAGGATTTGACTCTCATTGGACTTTGGAATAGGCTATTTAAAAAAAAATAATGAACGAAGTTTTTGGTAGTCAAAGGGTGAACTTGTTGATTTTACTTTATTAGCTTAATAAATATTATACTTTTAATTTGAATCTGTTGCATTCTCGCAGTTTGTGCGCTCGTTTCAGAAGAAATGTATCGAATCCCGAACAATAATTACCCATGGTGGTTACTTTCTATATAATTAACACAATGTAATATTTTTTGCTTTCGAACAAGACCCAATCGATTGTACAAATTTTGAGGTGGAAAAGTATTTACAAAATATTATTTTATTTCCTTGTGAATATCAAGTTTGTAAAGCATAGTTCGATGGAAGATAGAAACTCAAAGATATAATTGATTAGAATCGAACTGGAAGACTTACTAGAACTGATTAATTTACGCAATCAGTGCTCAGTCATAGCGTTTTAGCATTCTTTAATGGAGCCGATGATAAGTAAACTATATTTAAAACCATGAATGTTAATTAACTTTTGTCTTCCCCATGCCATAAAGTAAGCGAGTAAGTAGTTGATACTCGACCGCTTCTGTGGTATAGTGGTCAGATTTACTGGCTTCAGATCCCGAAGTCCCGGGTTCACTCACCAGCGCTTTCAATTCTGTCTACGTAGCAGTGGGTCTGAAACGGAATTAAAATAAACCTCGTGAGGACAAATGAGGAGCTACTTGAATGAATAAATAGCGCTTTAGTCTAGAAAACTGATATAAAAGGCTGGAAGGTTCATTGTGCTGACTACACTGCAATATCAAACCGAAAATGTTGACACTATCTTCACCAACATACGGCAGCCTCTTGATTGGTATAGCTTGCTTGTAGGCTGACACCATGGAAATATTATATAAAGTTAAAATCTACCAATAGGATGAAAAACTATTCCCATAAACATTTATTTCTGGAAAATTGTGTAAATTCTATAGATGTTTGATAACTGTAAGCACCGTATTAGATAACAGATATTCACTTCAGTGGCCGAGTGGTCTAAGGTGTCACTCCAGTGTTAAATTAGCCAGCTGATAGCGGAGCACTTGGGGTTCAAATCCTGGTCGGGTCTATTGAGCGTGGTTTTTCCTAAATTGTTACCCATCTCCTTACATAAAAATGCTGGTAGATAAACTCTCAAATTCTTCCTTCCTCATTACTACCCAATTAGATTATCATATATGCGTATAATATGAAAAGATAGTATGACGAGATGATATCAGTAATAAAAATAACATATTTAAGTAAATAAAATATGATGACACTGGTCTTAGTTTGTTTGATGAGCACAATCGTAATTGAAGCGTTGTTTAGTCGTTAAGTTATGTACAGTATTGTTATGGATATTTTTCGATCTAATCAAACTATTGGTCTCTGTCTCACGGAAATGAAGATTAGTTTAATTTTTGAGACCTAATATTATTGAACCTGAATATATTTGAAAGATAGATATTTATACATATTTTGAGCACCACGTCCCTCTACACATTCAGGCAATATGTTTGTATACTAACTATATAAAAGGGTATTTGATGAGGAAACTTGAAGCACCCGCATTTGCGAGGAGAGCATGGGTAATTATTTAGAAAAAACCACCCTCAGTTCACCCGACCAGGTTTGAAACACAATATCTACACTATCGGCAGTCAAGTCTAATGAGAAAGAAGCACGTTATACCGTGCAGCCCCCAAAGCAGGTATTAACTATACACTTGGCGAATAGAGTTCAATACACATCTTACAAGACAGGGTCTGTAGAAGCAGGTACTAACTATACACTTGGTGCATAGAGTTCAATACACATCTTACAAGACAGGGTCTGTAGAGGCAGGTTCTACAATGTGGGAGTAGAACTTGATAATTCTATCCATCCTACTGAGAGTATATGTTAACTTTGAGGTTATACGTTCTCACTCTAGGCCTTTTAATCTGAGTGATGGCACCAGGATCTCATCCCGTTCAACACTAATAAGTTGACTCATTAATCTAGCTCTTGAAACCAATTATATTACTCTCTCTTTTAATATCTTCTCTGACATTAATGAAGAGAGATTCTGTCCAGAGAGAGTCAATGTTAATAGTCACATTTCTATTTCGTTTCTAACCTGGTGATGTTAAATGGTTATCGGGCTAGTAGCTAGGATGTCATGCACTAAATACACAAAAATATACAACAATTTCATAAAACTATTTATGGAAAGTCATTGTATTACTAGTTCATAATGATCTTATATTCTTGTTTATTTTAATATATAAGAGATTATCATGATAATTAATGAAGTTTTCTAAAAAAAGTTAAAAAAAATGAAAATATTTAGGATGCTGGGTTTTAAACCAATTTATAGCAGCACTAAAAGTTATAACCACAAATCATTGAGACAAAATAAAATAATATTTTATCTGACACTTATAAATGCATGACGAAACACACGTACGATACCTCAAACAGAGCACACGCTTAGAGAAACAGTACACGTACGATACTTCACTCAGAGCACACGTGTAGAGAAACAGTACACGTACGATACTTCAAACAGAGCACACGTGTAGAGAAACAGTACACGTACGATACTTCAAACAGAGCACACGTGTAGAGAAACAGTACACGTACGATACTTCAAACAGAGCACACGTGTAGAGAAACAGTACACGTACGATACTTCAAACAGAGCACACGTGTAGAGAAACAGTACACGTACGATACTTCAAACAGAGCACACGTGTAGAGAAACAGTACACGTACGATACTTCAAACAGAGCACACGTGTAGAGAAACAGTACACGTACGATACTTCAAACAGAGCACACGTGTAGAGAAACAGTACACGTACGATACTTCAAACAGAGCACACGTGTAGAGAAACAGTACACGTACGATACTTCAAACAGAGCACACGTGTAGAGAAACAGTACACGTACGATACTTCAAACAGAGCACACGTGTAGAGAAACAGTACACGTACGATACTTCAAACAGAGCACACGTGTAGAGAAACAGTACACGTACGATACTTCAAACAGAGCACACGTGTAGAGAAACAGTACACGTACGATACTTCAAACAGAGCACACGTGTAGAGAAACAGTACACGTACGATACTTCAAACAGAGCACACGTGTAGAGAAACAGTACACGTACGATACTTCAAACAGAGCACACGTGTAGAGAAACAGTTTATCACTTTCAAAATAATATAACCATTTATTACCAGACATTTCCTTGTTAGAATGCTGAGCGAACAGATATGGGAGGAAAGGTAAGACGCACTCCCACTAGATGGGAAATGTCTGGCTGACATTGATTTATTAGACAATTTGTAAGACGTCAACCAATTTACAAGAGTTGAATATGTTAACGCCAGTGTGGGAGGGGGAGGCATGTCGAGCACATTACTATGTACAGATAGTTATTATCAAGGCCAGGATGTTCATATCATGTCATACTCTTTATGGTTCGACAAATACAATACGCATAAGTATATAAACTGTGTTTATAAGCCCCTTGTAAAAATGTATATTTTATAGATACTTTATTTGGTCATTTTTAGTCATTTTGGAATATAAGGTCATATATCACGTTTTGCGTCAATTCATTTAATTATTTTTTTGTATTGTGAATTCTTTTGTTGGTAGCACGTTCCGTTGTAAGTTTTGATTGGAGATTAATATAGGAATGGATTCAGACTATGAAATTAGGCTTTGGCTGAAGATTATGGAGAGGTCATCAACATATCAAGAATATATTTTATATTGATGTAATTTTTAAACTGGATGATAATTTTAGTCTTATTGACAAATTTAAGACATAGATATTTCAATGGAAGAACCCATTGCCAACCTATCATTCTGAATAAATAATTTGTTATTAAACTGAATATAGTTTTGATATTTAAACAAATCATTAAGTCATCATTCTTTAAAACAAAGCTAAGTTTATTATTATTATAATCATAGTTATCACCGCATCTTAATACCCGTTCGGTTTATACACACTCACGCTAATGTGTACTGGTAGGGTGATTGTGAGATGAAATGAAGGACCTACAGTTTAACGTGGAATCCGAACCACGGTGTAGGCCTGGCATTCCCCACATTACACAAGTTGGGATTAATACACGTCTTGTCAGAGGTGAAGGAAGGGTTTAGCAATCAGATAAATCTATGCCGGGAGTGAGGATTGAACCCTGGATCCCAGCACAGAAATCCAAAACCTTACCCCTAGACCACCAGGTCACATGACAAAGCTAAGAATTGTGATAGATAACATGTTAAGAATATTAATGTACCCAAGTAGATTCATTTGGAGTATTAAATATCCTCTCCAGTCCCTCGTCATCATACCAAACCATCCCCCATCAAAACCACCCTTTCCAATCACCACCCCTATCTGTCCACCCCAGGCTACATCAACTCAACACCCTCTTTCTTCAGGATGTTATGCGTCTCTTAAGATTCCTTCATTCAAGATAAGGAAAGAAAGATAACCTCTCCACCTAAAATCAATATAGGTTACTCGAGACTCCCTCCATTTACTCTCTGATACTTTTCTCACACCTCTTGTAAATAACTTGGGCGAAAAAACCACTCAGAAAGTTTCAGGGCTGACTTCAAGAGGGAGAGAAAGAGATCCTGGCTTTCAGGGACGAGCGATAGGGCAATGGACTTATTTACAGAAACAACTGAATGTGAACAAATCATACATGGCTTTGCCAGCTAAAATTAAAGTTTATCTTCTTGAAATCATTTAATTAGGTACTGTTCTACGCCCAGAATTTAAAAATATTTTTTGTTTCTCATAACATATATTTTAATATGTTTATTGCATTTTATCAAATATTTTATGGCTTTATTATGTTATAAATAAACATATAAATACAAACGTTTTCTTGTCACTTCACAACAACAACAACAACAACAATAATAATAATAATAAAAAGTATATATTAGAAATTTTGCTACGTGAAAATCAATGTTCAAATCTTGGTAATGATGTTAAAGACAGTTTTAATATTAAAGAGATAGACGAGAACACCTGGATATTAAAAACAGAAAAAGTAAAGATTATTTTAAAGGGAATCCATTGTGTTGTTAATATATAGCTAAATATATATGGATGTATCTATGTATCACCTAGACGTGAGTAATATATTTATAAAAATAAACTACTTATGCTGACATAGCTTGGGAACCATGATATTCTTTGTAGATCAATGACTCTCATTTATTCAATACATTTCTTAAATTAATCAATTATTTTTATAAGATTTTTACCAAAATGTTACTCTAGGCGTGTATATTACTTCTTTTCACTTATTTTATAATAGTGCTTAGCCAAATATTGTGTTGGGAATGGAATAGGTTCACTTATTAACCGAGTTTAGAAGATAAATTATATTTCGTTTAAAAACCTTTAATCTATTTTTTAAATTCCTTTTTGATTTGAAATTGGCGTAGCTAATTCAAGATTGTTGAAGATGATCTCTAAAAGTGTTAGTAGCTAAATATTGAACTACCGATACTTAATATGATATAGTTTTGATGTGACTTACCCGAATGAATACAGGGTCAAATTGCGAGCAATATATATGTATATGAATAGGTTATTTTTGAGGGATATGTACAATATACATTATATACACCACAACATATTGAACAATTTTAAAATAACATATTACAAAGATGAAATGATAAAGTTGCATCAATACACATTCAATCATTTATTTACTAACAAATTTGTTTTAATACTCAGCAAAGGATGGGTTAGTCAACAGTTAGTTTATTATAGGTATTATTGGTATTATAAACTGTAAAATTAAATGATTGACGATATAATAATTATAACTAAAGCAATTCAAGGACTCTCTTCTCTAGGGTCAATGTACTGTACATCTTGCAAGTATATATATGATAGAACTTTAATGTCGGAACGCACCCTTAGTCTATCCTGAAAGGGAGCAAGCTTATCTTATTTAGTTCCAATATGGCGCGTGTTATAAAATAGAGTAGCACGTAGGGTAGGCCTGATTACCTCACGGGGTAAACAGATCAGACATTCTACTTGTTACCAAGTTTATATTTTTTCTGGGTATTTGAAACGCAATAAATACCAGATAGTATATTTTTTTTAAATTTGGTTTATATGTTTGTTTTTTCCAGTAAAATGTAAGTTGATTCTTATGCTCAAGATGGGAATTTTTTCCTGTTACGTTTACTTAGTTTTCCTGTAATAGGGTAAGAGGCGTATAGCCCGAATGGGTAATAATACATTCTACTAATAAAACAAACAGTGTAAGATCTATGCTTTTACGTTATTTCTTAATATAAAAAAGTAGTGTCGAAAAAATAGGAGTAATCTTAAAACCCACATCACGACTGCTAGCATTACAAAGATCAAACTCAATGTAAGAAGGACTAGAGGGTGGGTTTTAAGGGGTCATGCTTCTCCAGGAATTTTCGTCAGCACATTAAGATACTCTCTACTAGGTTGTGTTATTTTATAGCATGTTAGATTGATGGATGTGTCGAGAAGATTAGGGTTTTGAATTATATGCTTGTTTATTGTTTCGTAACAATCCAACAGCAAAATATCGTTTGGTGTGTAGTGCTTCTATCAATTTACTTTTGTTTCTAAGTTACAATATTTAGACTATTTATTTTCGTGTTAGCATATTAGCATGCTTGCCTTTGCGCCCTAAATTTAGGTACATTTTCATTATTGTGTGGTCTCACGCATTAATTAGGATTATCTGGTTTTTATATATTAGATTCAAACTAGTAATTTTGGTGTTTATTGAGAGTATACCTCCACTTAAGAAATACACTGTTAGTATGATTGCATTTATGCCCTAAATTAAGCTAATTTTACATTTAGTTTTTTTTTTTGTGTGTAAACTAAGTTTTGTTTTATTTAGATATTAAATTAAAGCTATAAATTTTGGTATTCCTCAAACAAAGTCTTCACTTAAGAAAGTCAATTTCGTAGCAAGGACTGAAAAAAGATTTTTTCTTTCAAAAATTCCTTGCTGTAAAACAGGCATTTTTGATAAAATTAATATAAAATGTAATTTTTTTCTTTTTTTCCTCATTGCAACAATACCTCCATTTAAGAGAAACAGCTCTACAAAACTATATATTTTGTTCCTCAATATATTCCTATACAATACTTTGACATCCAGGAAACGAGACCTGAGAAATGATGATGATGGTGATGATTATAGATAGTCGTTAATATATAGAATCGTTGAATATACATTATTTTTATTGTCTGAAATGGTGGCTTTGGTTGTTAAGTTGATTCGCTGAAACAAAATATAATCTCCCCGACCTTACGCAAACAAAGAAATTGACAGAAGATAGTAAAACATAAATTATATTTATGATTTATTCTGCCACACAGAAACATTCTTTACATTTGTGTAACTGTATGTTACAATTTTACCTGCACATTTTAAAGTTAAGGGCTGCAGCAGCAATTTCTTTGAACGTTTCGGGAATATCCATTAGATTTAATTTGAGTGAGCATACTGCCTTTGTATTTATGAAAAGAAAATACTCCATGAAAATAGCATAAGCATCCGATTGTAAGTTTCGGGTACATTCAACAGAATTTCTCTGGGATCAGCCACTTGGGTTTGAATCACTTGTATTTTTGTGGCTGTGCTCAAAATATAAGATAGCTTAACCTAAGGGCTAGCCCACGTATGTTTAGGTTTGTATTCAAAAGAAAGACATATACATATATTTTAAATGATTATTTTACAAACGAGTTCCAGTATAGGGAAAGATTAATTAAAACAACATATTTCCACAAAGGCTAAGGAGCTAGTCGTGGGACAAATATGAATAGCTCATCCACATTTGTGAGGATACTACGAGGGGTAGTAGCGTTTAATGCATAGTTACTACTTCCGATGATTGGCGTACACACAGTGGAGACCAATTGTACGAGTTTTCAACCAATCAAAGCTAAAGAGGCTGTTGTTAGCTGAGATAACTGATGAAAGTATCGGTCTCTCGTAGACCTTCACAATCACAGTCACGGTGGCTCTAATCAGCAATTATTGGATGTTTCGTTTCAGTTGTAACTAGCTATAAAACAAGTTGTAAATAAAATTGTCAGTAATATTTAAACCGTTAATATTAAAGTAGTAGTTAAATGTGTTTTTTTTTTACAAAAATCGATCATCTATATAAATATATTATATATCTAAAAATAAGCATAAAGCCTGCTTTGGTGTACGTATGGTATAAACTCTCGTAATAGGCTAGACTGCCGATGACAGGGAGATCAAAGTTCGAATCTCAGTCGTGTGTACCAAGGGTGGTTATTCAGAAATGTTTTTCCATTCTCCCTCTACGCAAATGCAATTACAATTCCTGTGAATATAGCTTTCTTATTCACTAAAATCATTAGCGTAACTAGTACCAAGCTTATTATCTCAACGGCTAATAATATGTGGGGCTTGAGATAAACATAATACATAATAACATAAAATACTTTATTTACTTTCATTTAAACATATTTGATTATTTGGTATATCCCGGCACAGATTTATCTGATTACCAAACCCGTCCTTCACCTCTGACAAGACATCTTGTGAATGTGAGGAATGCCAGCCCTCCACCGTGGTTCGGATTCCACGCTAAACTGTAGGTCCTTCATTTCATCTCACAATCACCCAACCACTACACATTAGCGTAAGTGCGTACAACCCGAACGGGTAGTAAGACGCGGTGCTAATAATAATATTTAGTATATTTTAGTTGTAATAAATTATTATATTTGTATTTGAAATAAGAACACTGTGTATACCAATGGTATTTATCCCTATATACAAAAAAACAAAACCACTAATACTTGAATCTATTTGTCAAATGATATATAAAATTAATATCATAAACACAAGGTTTTAGTGTTAATATCTGATTAGTTCCAATCACTGCAGCTTTATCATTCTCAATAAACCATTGTCCTATAATATTATGGATTATAGTGGAATGAGCCACGAAATACACGGACTAATAAAGCTATAATAATAACAATGTAAGATCAATATGGTCTGAAATTGTTAAGTTTATTGTCAGTACGTATATTCTTATCTCAAGTGTATAAGGGGGGTAGTATGCTTGAAATTATAATAATTGAATGAATAATTGTGCTCTGGTTGAAGGGGCAACTATGGTTACATGCACCAGTTCAGAAACCACGTGACATTTATCAAGCTTGGAACCATCAACTGGGCTGGGAGACGCCTGCAATATCAAAGTCACGCTATCTGCATTACTCAACCACAAAGCAGGCTGCATGGTTTGTTTGAACGTAACCTGCAGGGGAGACTGAGCTTTGAAAACTAAATTCAATTTCAGAATTGACCTCAGAATATTGACTGTGAGTTGGCAATTTAAGTGAAATATCTTGATTACGCAAATATGGGGCATTGATGACTGCAATTTTACTTTCCAAACATATGTAAATTTGTAAGCATTTAAAACTAATTATTATAGAGATTTCAACGAGCACACGTAAATATGTTTTTAAGAAGGGCTGGAAACATTCATTTAGGTTTAAATTTGGCTATTACTTTTAATTTATTGAAATAAACATTTTGTATTGCTTGTAATCCTTTAAGTGGCTAATGGCCCTAAATGTTTAAATTAATTTAAATCATTAGCGTTTAGCTCAGTATAATTTAATAATAAAAATCAATGTTGATTTTGTATAAATATTGGTTTACTTTCTCTTAATTCTAGCTAATAATATTGGATCTTACAATTCTGTCTTTCTCCAAGTCTGTCTGTCTATCTCTGGTCGTGGACCCGAAACAGTTGTATGGATTTTCTTTAAACATTATATTTCTTTTTATAAAAATATACCTAGTTATTCTTTTTATTATGACCCCAGCCACCAAATTAATGGGGCTTACAGATGATTGAATTTTTAATTCAAATGTTTCGAAAGTTGCCATTAAGATTATTGTTTACCTTATCAAGGGCACTGTAGCTATAGTTTATGGGTAAAAATTCGATAAGGGGTAGATTACTGATGGAAATTTTTTTAAATTTAAAATATTTCAAAAATATCTCGAAATATTTTGATTAAAATTTATGCATGGGAATTGTGTGGTATAACAAACAACACTGTTTATTTGTTTTTGGTATAAAATAACATTTATCCGTAGCTCACTGATAATTGATAATTAAAAACTTCAAATATTTGACAAATGGCACTAATGGTTTTATTCCAAATGGGTATTTTGGTAGTTTTTGAAATGCCAATTAAAAGGGTGTATTTATTTTTGGTGTAAATATGAGTAGTTTACTGATGATTCATTTTAGAAACGGGAAATATTTAAAAAAAATGGTAGGAATGAGTTGGTTACAAAGTTGTATCTTAGGAGTCTTTTGCATTACAAATAACCCTATATGCTTGGTTTATGGTGAAAATTAGATAAAGGGTTGCTTAATTATGATTGATTTTTCAAAATTCACAGTATTTTTAAAATGGCTCTAAAGATTTTGCCTAAAATATGTACAGGAGTAGTGTTTGAAACATGTCTGACAGGGGGAAAACCAGCTAAGTACTAGCCTCAACATCTTATTTCCCACTAAATTAATTCCCTAATATTAAAAAACGTTTACTTTTAAACCATGAATAATTTTACCCTACTTTAGGAGCAGTTTAACCCTCCAGATAGGATACAATGACGCAGGTCAATATTCACATATTACAGTCCATTTTATAATAATGGAGAAATGCAAGTAATTTGATATATTGGTATATTATTTATAATATATTTGATACTAGTTACTGATAAAGGGATCAAACATATCTCCAGGACAACCTGGGCTAGGAAGTTTACCTTTGGGTGTGGGTATACCCACAGGTACTAGACATTAACCCACCTAACGCAACCCCACCCCCAAATACCCCCAACAGCACCCTGACCAACCTAAGTAACTGATAAATCACTACACTGGTTGAGCTGAAATTTCACTCAGTCATAACTTAGACTTTCGATTAACATGTAAGCTAGTTAAAAAGATGTATACCTCTTAAACCCAAAATATCAATCCCTTCTTCTTTCCACTAAACTTCCACGCGTATTTCTGGAACAATTAGCGAGAGTAACAATATTTTTTCAATATTTATCCGCCCATAAAAATGTGTATCCATTTTTAAATCAAGTAGCTGATACATAGTGATAAATTATAAACAGCACAGCACTACTTGTTAGCGATTAATCTCCCTTTATCTGAAAGTCACTGCACTGCGAAAGAGCTAAATAAAATTGAAGGTACTTTTGAAAGCGTTCGTGAATACCTTGAGAAACATCCTACCTATACCCCAAATGACTGTTCAACACGCCAACTCGTTACGCCGCAGTCTTTGTAATGATCTCACGCTCAACAAAAGCCGAATGTAAATTAAGCTGCTGCCATAATTCAAGTTATATAATCAAAGCTACATAGAAATTCATTGAAAGCGCAAAGCACACACTTTAACAAAGTTTATGGCGCAATGAAATCTCAAAACCAAATAGTAGGGTTTTTTTTCACTAAAGGTTCAACACACTTTAAAAATTTAATAATAGTGTATAGTATTGATTGATAAATAATAGCTCAGATTAAGTATTTAATTAAATATTTTTTTAAATTCCGAAGTGAAGTGATCTTAAAATACTATTTTTCGTTTAAAAAATCATTCCGGTTTCATTTCTGGATAGTAAATATTTCTAGGTCATTATGATCAGCTGATTTTGAATTAACAAAACAATTCTATTCTTAAAATAAAACATTGATTTAAATTTATTTATTATGTTGTATTTATCTATATATATTTTAGAAAAACAAAATTTAATTTTATAATATCGAAAATCAATTGACATATTCTCAATAAATATTTACCAATACAATATTCTACTATATTTCAGTTTAAAAAATGTTCTCAATATTAGCCAATATGATTATGACCAAGGAGAAGGAAAAATGTTAATATACGTATAAATAGTGGGACAATCTCTTAGGTGTGCTAGAAAATATAAATTTAGAAAGGCAGAAAACTCATAAAATTTTAAATTTCTAAGACGCCATTAGAGAAATTTAAAGTTAAATGTTGCTGCTTGGGGTCAATTAAAAAACAAAATTATACAAACATCTACTTTTCACTGTAATAGAGATATGACATGTTTCAAGTGGGTTTAGAGACTACTATAAGTAGACATAAAACTTATAATATTTTAAACATAAACATAAAAATCTATAAACAGAAGTGGGAGGGAGAGGTATTAAATTATAAAACACATTTTAGGGGAGCTAGAAAAAATAATTTGCCAAGAATGTAGAGGGTAAAAACTAACAAAATTATTGATGTATATATATATATCGTTAAAAATATGTATAGTTTTATTTAATTTAACTTATGATCATGGCTAGACAAATATTATGTTGTTAATGAATTCAGTCAATATATTAACTGAACTTAGAGTATAGTAATTAAACATTTTAACCATACTTCAATTTAATGAATATTTAAAAACTAGTGATTGGAAACTCCCAAAAAGATTCCGAGTTTTGGGCATCAATGCTGTATCGCTGGTTCATTTTTGCTCGTCTCGTAACAAGATCCATTATTCACTAGTTGTTAATCTATTGAGTCTATTTGCGGTAGCTGGTGATAGTATCCAGGTACATTATTCACTAGTTGTTAGTCTATTGAGTCTATTTGCGGTAGTTGGGATAGTATTAAGGTACATTATTCACTAGTTGTTAGTCTATTGAGTCTATTTGCGGTAGTTGGTGATAGTATCCAGGTACAATATTCACTAGTTGTTAGTCTATTGAGTCTATTTACGGTAGCTGGTGATAGTATCCAGGTACATTCTTCACTAGTTATTAGTCTATTGAGTCTATTTGTCGTAGTTGGTGATAGTATCCAGAGTACATTCCTCACTAGTTATTAGTCTATTGAGTCTATTTGTCGTAGTTGGTGATAGTATCCAGGTACATTATTCACTAGTTATTAGTCTATTGAGTCTATTTGCAGTATTAGGTGATAGTATCCAGGTACATTATTCACTAGTTGTTAGTCTATTGAGTCTATTTGCGGTAGTTGGTGATAGTATTCAGGTACATTCTTCACTAGTTGTTAGTCTATTGAGTCTATTTGCGGTAGCTGGTGATAGTATCCAGGTACATTCTTCACTAGTTGTTAGTCTATTGAGTCTATTTGTCGTAGCTGGTGATAGTATCCAGGTACATTCTTCACTAGTTGTTAGTCTATTGAGTCTATTTGTGGTAGCTGGTGATAGTATTAAGGTACATTCTTCTATAGTTGTTAGTCTATTGGGTCTAATTGTTGTAGCTGGTGATAGTATTCAGGTACATTCTTCACTAGTTGTTAGTCTATTGAGTCTATTTGTTGTAGCTGGTGATAGTATTCAAGGTACATTATTCACTAGATGTTAGTCTATTGAGTCTATTTGCGGTAGCTGGTGATAGTATTAAGGTACATTATTCACTAATTGTTAGTCTATTGAGTCTATTTGCGGTAGCTGGTGATAGTATCCAGGAACATTCTTCTATAATTGTTAGTTTATTGAGTCTATTTGTCGTAGCTGATGATAGTATTCAAGGTATATTATTCACTAGTTGTTAGTCTATTGAGTCTATTTGCGGTATTTGGTGATAGTATCCAGGTCCATTATTCACTAGTTGTTAGTCTATTGAGTCTATTTGTCGTAGCTGGTGATAGTATTCAAGGTACATTATTCACTAGATGTTAGTCTATTGAGTCTATTTGCGGTAGCTGGTGATAGTATTAAGGTACATTATTCACTAATTGTTAGTCTATTGAGTCTATTTGCGGTAGCTGGTGATAGTATCCAGGTAAATTATTCACTAGTTGTTAGTCTATTGAGTATATTTGTGGTAGCTGGTGATAGTATCCAGGTACATTATTCACTAGTTGTTAGTCTATTGAGTCTATTTGCGGTAGCTGGTGATAGTATCCAGGTACATTCTTCACTAGTTATTAGTCTATTGATTCTATTTGTCGTAGTTGGTGATAGTATCCAGGTACATTATTCACTAGTTATTAGTCTATTGAGTCTATTTGCGGTAGTTGGTGATAGTATTAAGGTACATTATTCACTAGTTGTTAGTCTATTGAGTCTATTTGCGGTAGCTGGTGATAGTGTCCAGGTACATTCTTCTATAATTGTTAGTTTATTGAGTCTATTTGTCGTAGCTGGTGATAGTATCCAGGTACATTCTTCACTAGTTATTAGTCTATTGAGTCTATTTGTCTTAGTTGGTGATAGTATTAAGGTACATTATTCACTAGTTATTATTATTATTAGCACCGCGTCTTACTACCCGTTCGGGTTATACGCATATTCACTAGTTGTTAGTCTATTGAGTCTATTTACGGTAGCTGGTGATAGTATCCAGGTACATTCTTCACTAATTGTTAGTCTATTGAGTCTATTTGCGGTAGCTGGTGATAGTATCCAGGTACATTCTTCACTAGTTATTAGTCTATTGAGTCTATTTGTCGTAGACTGGTGATAGTATTCAGGTACATTTTTCTATAGTTGTTAGTCTATTGAGTCTATTTGTCACAGCTGGTGATAGTATTCAGGTACATTCTTCACTAGTTATTAGTCTATTGAGTCTATTTGTTGTAGCTGGAGATAGTATTCAGGTACATTCTTCTATAATTGTTAGTTTATTGAGTCTATTCGTAGTATCTGGTGATAGTATTAAGGTACATTCTTCTATAGTTGTTAATCTATTAAGTCTAATTCTTGAAGCTGGTGATAGTATCCAGGTACATTCTTCACTAGTTGTTAGTCTATTAAGTCTATTATGTTGAAGTTGGTGATAGTATCCAGGTACATTATTCACTAGTTGTTAGTCTATTGAGTCTATTTGTTGAAGTTGGTGATAGAATCCAGGTACATTCTTCACTTGTTGTTAGTCTATTCAATCTAATTGTTGTAGCTGGTGATAGTATTCAGGTACATTCTTCTATAGTTGTTAGTCTATTGAGTCTATTTGTTGTTGCTGGTGATAGTATTCAGGTACATTCTTCACTAGTTGTTAGTCTATTGAGTCTATTTATGGTAGTTGGTGATAGTATTAAGGTACATTCTTCACTAGTTGTTAGTCTATTAATTCTATTTGTTGAAGTTGGTGATAGAATCCAGGTACATTCTTCCCTAGTTGTTAGTCTATAGAGTCTATTTGTGGTAGCTGGTGATAGTATCCAGGTACATTCTTCACTAGTTATTAGTCTATTGAGTCTATTTGTGGTATCTGGTGATAGTATTAAGGTACATTCTTCTATAGTTGTTAGTCTATTGAGTCTAATTGTTGTAGCTGGTGATAGTATTCAGGTACATTCTTCACTAGTTGTTAGTCTATTGAGTCTATTTGTGGTAGTTGGTGATAGTATTCAGGTATATTCTTCACTAGTTGTTAGTCTATTGAGTATATTTGTGGTAGCTGGTGATAGTATTAAGGTACATTCTTCTATAGTTGTTAGTCTATTGAGTCTATTTGTTGTATCTGGTGATAGTATTAAGGTACATTCTTCTATAGTTGTTAGTCTATTGAGTCTAATTTTTGTAGCTGGTGATAGTATTCAGGTAAATTCTTCACTAGTTGTTAGTCTATTGAGTCTATTTGTGGTAGTTGGTGATAGTATTAAGGTACATTCTTCTATAGTTGTTAGTCTATTGGGTCTAATTGTTGTAGCTGGTGATAGTATTCATGTAGATTCTTCACTAGTTGTTAGTCTATTGAGTCTATTTGTGTTATCTGCTGATAGTATTAAGGTACATTCTTCTATAGTTGTTAGTCTATTGAGTCTATTTGTTGAAGTTGGTGATAGTATCCAGGTACGTTCTTCACTAGTTTTTAGACAATTGAGTCTATTTTTTGAAGCTGGTGATAGTATCCAGCTACATTCTTCACTAGTTGTTAGTCTATTGAGCCTAATTGTTGTAGCTGGTGATAGTATTCAGGTACATTCTTCACTAGTTGTTAGTCTATTGAGTCTATTTGTGGTAGCTGGTGATAGTATTAATGTACATTCTTCTATAGTTGTTAGTCTATTTAGTCAAATAGTTTTATCTGGTGATAGTATTCAGGTACATTCTTCACTAGTTGTTAGTCTATTGTTTCTATTTGTCGCAGCTGTTGAAAGTATCCAGTTCCATCCTTCTATAGTTGGTCTATTGAGTCTATTTGTTGTAGCTGGTGAACGTATCCAGGTACATTCTTCACTAGTTGTTAGTCTATTGAGTCTATTTGTCGCAGCTGTTGAAAGTATCTAGTTCCATCCTTCTATAGTTGGTCTATTGAGTTTATTTGTTGTAGCTGGTGAACGTATCCAGGTACATTTGTTGTTGTGCTAAGTCTATAATTTACAAAGATTTATTTTATTTGTTTTTATTGCCATAGTTTTATTGGGATCGCCATAGTTAGTTTAGTAGTGTACAAGGCAATACTTTTAATCTGTTGATGGCTTGAATTTTATCATCCTAGTTTGATATATTTTTAAGTTGCTAATCTGTGCAAAGAATGTGTCAAACTGAAATAATTTTTAACATTTATATTATAAAGTTAAATGCAAGTTGGCATGTTGTGTGGATGTGTGTCAAGATTAAAATTAGGTTCTTCTATTTAAATATAGAAACTTGAATTTTGCAAATAATGTTCAGGGATTTCTCCATAAAACCATAAAAATCTAAAATCTAACTTTTTATGAATATTCTCTTGAAAATAGGGGGATATAATTCGTTTTTTTTAATAATATAAGAAGTTAAAAGCTTACAAATAGAGAGATAACACTAGAAGACCAAATATATCTTAATATCTGATATATCTAGTAATTAGTTTCATACTGGTGTTGAGGTATCGCAAAAATTCCAACATTAATCTAAATTAATATTATTATTATTATTATTATTATCCCCACGTCTAGCTACCCGTTCGGGTTATACGCATTTACGCTAATGTGTAATGGTAGGGTGATTGTGAGATGAAATGGAGGACCTACAGTTTTACGTGGAATCCGAACCACGGTGGAGGCCTGGCATTCCCCACATTCACAAGATGTCTTGTCAGAGGTGAAGGAAGGGTTTGGTAATCAGATAAATCTGTGCCGGGACCGAGGATTGAACCCCGGCCGCCAGCATAGAAGTCTGAAACCTTACCCCTGGACCACCAGGTCACCATTTAATCTAAAGATCTAATTATAAGTGCGATAGAGATATGAAATTAGGAATTTAGTTAATTTAAAGGTCCTACTCAAGTAAATATGAAAATTCCAATATTTGCAAATTCTCATTTGGGAATTAATAAGAATCTTTGCGACTAAGGCGTACAGTGAGTCTGATGGGGGTGGGGGTTCATAACCCCGAGAACTATCGTAAATAACTAATTTTAGGTAAGATGGAAAATTATAATCTAACAATAGGATTGAAGGCCCTATCAATATAACCAAATTAATATTAATATTTGAAATTTCTAGGTGGGAGTTAAAGGAATGGCGTTGTGGCTCAACATTTGCAAAATCAATAGAATAATCTATTTCTCACAGTGGTAGTTGATCAAAATTGTTCAGGTGGTCAGAGAGACTATCTCAAACAAACATAAAGGTCTGAGCATTATTACATGTCTACATATTCAAACCTAACATAAAACAGAATTTTTGAGGAAAGAAAATTACAGTTCTCGATGTAAAGACCTTTACTTTGAGCCGAATAACGTCCAAACATGTGGAATTTTCAAATTGAAGTGACGGAAATGTAAAAACTTAAAATATATTCAAATAATATAGATTACTATTTTCGATAGGATTAGAATCGTAAATTCGCAGGAATGTAAAAGAATAAAATGAGATTATTAAACTAGTTTTAAAATTTCAAAATAGGAATGAGGGTTATGTAAAAAGACGGGGTAGGGGAGTAACTTGACAGTTCTCTGAAATATTAAGACAATCTAATTCTTGGTATGGAGAACAAATTGGTTTGTTAATTTGGTAGAAGGACCAACCCACATGGTCATAACAGTCTGAATGTTTGAAATGTAAATAATCAGGTGCTATAAATTGTAGTGGGCGGGGAACAGCTCTCTCAGGCTCTTCTAGCTTATAGAAAGACCATCTTTCTAGTATGATGGAAGAGTATCTTATTAAAATAAGGAGAAACCATTCAAAAAATAAAAAATAAATCAATCAAATTAATAAAATATTATTTTAATGAGAAATTGCTTGTATCGCGAATTCATAACTAAAAATCTACGAATAAAAAACTAGTGCCTACTAGAAGTTAAATAACAGTTAACCTAAAACAATTATTGGAATATGGCTGGTGGACTGTTATTTTCTTTGTTGCGGCTTTCCCGTGCGAGGATTGAGCCAAAATGTATTACATAAAACAACAATTCTTGCGAATGCGTATAAATGTATTGTTAAGGGCATTTTAAAATCTATTTATGCGTATAATCATACATCCAACCCAAAAATTTGTAACATTATGATGTATAATGTTCCTATGGGACCACGCCCACTACGAACATTAATGGATGTATCGCTTCAAGTCTTACTACCCGCCCCAATAAAATCAATTAATCTTAGGATCCCTACAATAGTATTGTTCGCTGTTGTAGTTCTTGTAGGCTAAGAAGAAATAATATAACCATGCTGGACAATATGTTTCACAACTCGATCCAAACCAATGTAAAATATATTATATCCACGTACTTACCATTTGAATATGCTGTCTCTAGAAACCTGCTAGGCTGGACGACTCGCAGTAAACCAAGACCGGCGAATGGAGCAGGAAAAGCCGGTGTAGTACAAACGCGTCCCGGCACTTCAGCTGTACGGGCGTGAAATGAACCAACGACTTACTACTTCGACTAGAAGGCAACTATGTTGCTGACCTCTGGCGGACACTAGAGGAACTTCCTTAGAAACATCGTATGATTGGAGATATCCACTATATTCCAATGGAGCTAGATCAACTTTCATCGAAATCCACATGTTTTTCAGGCATCGTGACGTCACCGCGTGTGTTTTGTTTCCC
>CABEEJ010002425.1:56978-87709 GCA_901482245.1 Timema douglasi
CTGTAGTATTGTCTCATATAGACTGGTCTATCAATTTTGTGATAGATATCATGTTTCCTTTTTGTTTAAATACTTGCACAACTTAAATTTGTAAAGTTGTTTACTTCGAGTATGATTTCCAACAGAACTCATTATGATATAATGAGACCATTTGTTGTCATCTGCGCTTTTGTCATTTATTGAATAAAACTACTCTTTGTTGAATTTACGTATTTTTACAGATCCCTTTTTTTTATATCTATTCTATGTAGTTTATATCCTCTCCCTTTATTACCTTATAATGGTCGGGGTAATAACGAGTCGTAGAGAGGGTGTAACAAATTCACTTAAGATCAAACATAATATTTCAAATCTTAAAGGTATTATAATTGATGACAATGATGAGAGTATAATTTCCTTACCTTTATCATGAATTTTACTTCCATTTACAAAATCTTAATACAGGTTAGTAAAAATAAATTTAAACTCATGATACATGATTTATATAAAACAGTAACGTATTGTGTGGAGTCAAAATTAATTAAGATTCATAGTCTGACACTGTAAAGTATTTAATTACTATCAAGGAATTTGTAATTAAAAATATATCTCAAAAACATAATTTGTAAAAAGGGCTCTTAAAGCTTTATTTGGTTCATTAGAATAAATATATTTTTATGTTCTAAAATTTTTTTGAAATAGTCAAATTGGTTAATATTATTCTCTATGGTACCTCAATTTCCGTTTTACATAAATTTATTTAAATATTTTGACCCAAAATTAAGAATAATAAAAAATCAAATCTTCACTATACCCTACTGTAATTTGGTTTCAGAATGTTATAAATAAATATATTTTATCCTAAACATAACATATCGATATGAAAATATTTTAATTCAATGTTGTAATAGCAAGGTATTATATTAAACTTAAAGAAGAATATTCTTAATATTGATATAAATATAAAATCATGTATTTGTAATTATTTGTGTTGTTTATACTGATGATTGGTGAACAACCTTGAAGATAAGTTCTTGTTTCCCCGACACAATTCATAAATCACAGTTTGGATCCAATGATTACATTCCGACAATTACTTCTTGACAACCGGAAAATTAACATTACAAGGGAATTAATAAATAAGGTAGAACATAGTGTAATTTATAAATATTGTACGTGGTGTTATATTTGAATAACATTAAAAAAATATCACGTTGTACATTGATCTTAAAATCGTTTACTACAAAAATATTAATAGCTTTTGCGATATTGAAATACGCTACTAAGTAAAACAGTGATTAAACATATTCATATGTGATATAGATGACATAGAATATTCATTGAAGAGTAATCTTCATTTAAGTAGTTTAAGTTATCAAACGTTAGCACGCCATATTATCTTGATTAGATCTCTCCTAGATGGCTTGACTCTCCTTAAAGCGTCCAACCAAGCACTGTTAAGATACAGTTTTGTTCCAGAATGGTCTGGTTATAGTGAGACGACTCTTACACGGGTTATTGATTAAGAAGATGCAGGTAGGAGAAGAGAAGGAAAGTTTCAAGCTGGCTCTTCCTCTGGTCCATTGAGCCAAGAGAGGGAAACACGGAGAGCGGTTAACAAGGGAAAACTAATCTCCTTGGCTCAATAGGAACGACTTGACGTAGCAGTCAGCTAAATCACACTTATAGTAACTTATCTCTGTGTGATGGTGTGCCCAAATTATTTGATTTAAATATACAAGATAGATAACTTCACTCATTAATAATATACTAGTGTTATTATTATTATTATTATTATTATTATTATTATTAGCACCGCGTCTTACTACCCGTTCGGGTTATACGCACTTACGCTAATGTGTAATGGTAGAGTGATTGTGAGATGAAATGAAGGACCTACAGTTTAACGTGGAATCCGAACCACGGTGGAGGCCTGGCATTCCTCACATTCACAAGATGTCTTGTCAGAGTTGAAGGAAGGGTTTGGTAATCAGATAAATCTTAGCCGGGACCGAGAATCGAGCCCCGGACGCCAGCATAGAAGTCTGACACCTTACCCTTAGACCACCAGGTCACCTTTATATACTAGTGTTAACACACTGGTAAATACAATTTGATTAGTTTTTAAAATTAATAAATATAAATGTATCTGCATATGGTTTGTCAGTAAATGTAAACCAGAAAAACTATATGTTTAAAATATTGCTTTCATAAAATATAGTTTATTGATAGTCTGCCTTATTAGTTAAGTATGTTGAGTGCCTGCGTTCCAATATTTGGTACCCAATTTAAATATATGGCCCGCTACGGACATAAATTACTTCAATATTGAAATTGTTTCCTTTCTAAGAATAATCGGTAATACATTCAGAACTATTTAACAATCGTATATTGTATTTAATATGATACCAGCCTAAACATCCAACATGTTCTACGCCTATTTCTAACAAACGATATTTGTCTCAGTAACGACCTTTTGAAAGTTCTCAGTTGTGAGAATTTATTTAGATGCTTAGATGATTAGTTTATTAATAGAACAGATTAATATTATAGCAATTATATAATTTATCAAAAACAACAATAATTTTTCTAATACAAAAATTATTTCTTCAAATAGTAACTGTGATTCATAGAAGAAAGAAGATCGTAGATGAATGGGTCTATAACATCATTTAAGTAAAAGTAGGAAGCTTGTTATCTGAAGGACGAGTAGTTCAGGAAGTGACTTAATGATTATTACTCTCCAGCAAGAAGATAAAGTCACTCGCGACTCTCCTATTTCTGTGAACTGTCTAAGGTTCTGGTACAGGCATTGAGAGAGACCTCCACTTATCGAGACGATTCACCATTCGGTCTAAGTGACGATAGGTCCAACAATAAAAGCTCTGTAGTAGTTCACTCATGTTCTTATGCAAAAAGCTTACCTTCATTTCCTTGTCCAGATGTCACTTTTATATCTATTTTAAAAACTAAAAAATATAGGAGGATCTAGTAGATGAAATATCTAGGCGGCGGATGTTTGTAACTCCAGGACTATTTCTTCTACTTGAGGATACTTGATCTGAATATGGTATGGATATGTTGGAGCATGTCATCTTTATGAAAACCTCCCGAAACATTAAATATCAAATATAGAGGACAAAGTAAATAAATTGAATCAAATTTGGATGAAATAGAGGGTTCCAAATTCATTAAATTAATAGAAAAACGAAGATCACAATGTATGGAATTTTTTTAGGTATTATGATATTATTACCTTAAAACATATTTTCCAATCTTAAGATACGGACACTATCAGACAAAAAATAAACCAAAATCAAATACAAATATTATCTAAAATGGTACAAATTAGCATTGCGATAATAAAGGAAAAAATTAGTTCCTACAAAATAAATAGAATAATAAACTTCTGGTGGCATAGTTTAGTGAAGAAACCATAATACCCATTAGTTAATGTGCTTGTGTAACATAGACTATTATAGTATGTAGGTATACAATTTGTATAGTTGTGAGGCTATTTCTCTAATGTTTCCCTAACAATGTACAGGCCTACTACGCCGTTTTAATTGTTTCATCAACGTGAAGAGAAGCCGGTCAGTTATAGGAATGTACTTTAACTACTGATTACTCGTTCTGTGGATTTTATATAATATATATTTATCTCAGTTTGAGTTTTAAATTTGTCCATGGTATACATATTTATTAATAATTGGTTTTAATTTTTCTCATATAGTTTAAAGTTTGGTACCTAAAATCCATACCAAATTGTTATTTGGTAGAACATCACCAAACAGTAATTGAGCATATCTGGAATGAAAGAATAAACCTGTTGTAAAATGTTTAAACACATCTATATTTTTAGAATTATTTGTTCATTGGGGAGTTTTAAAATATATCTCAATAACCTGGTAGAACTATGGACATAAACCCTGATCATTTATTTAATGGAATCTATAAAAAAAAGAAAAGATCTAGAACGAAATCCAAAAGAGTTCCTGACTGAAAAGGCCTGACTTCTTAGTAAATATTTCTAATTGTTAGAACATTTCATATTTGTGAAAATAATTGTTTTAAACCATGAAAATTTATAAAAACAAATATAAAGTTAAGTGTAATAATGTTGTAATATTATTTAAATATATTCATACAATCCTGCTACCTGTCCATAGTATCCCACTTCAACTATACTCACCGAGCAGTAATTAAAATGGGATGCTTTGGAATAAATATACCCGCATTAGTTTTAATAGGGCTGGGAAAATATCTAGGAAATATTCCCTTCATTATGCCCGCCCAAACCTCCCTCTCACCACCTAGTTAAACTTGATGAGCTTGACGTTTAAGCTGCTTGTCCAACAAAATGGGTGTTATCAATTTTTAAAGATTCATTGATCTTAAATCTAGGCAATACAAGATCATTTGAATTCATTCTTCAACTGTCTCATTCAAGATTTAAAATAAAATGTGTCAATTGATTCTTCAACTGTCCCATTCAAGATAAAATGTTTCAATTCATTCTTCAACTGGCCCATTCAAGATACAATGTTTCAATTCATTCTTCAACTGTCCCTTTCAAGATTTAAAATAAAATGTTTCAATTCATTCTTCAACTGTCCCTTTCAATATTTAAAATAAAATGTGTCAATTCATTCCTCAACTGTCCCATTCAAAATTTAAAATAAAATGTGTCAATTCATTCTTCAACTGTCCCATTCAAGACAAAATGTTTCAATTCATTCTTCAACTGTCCCTTTCAAGATTTAAAATAAAATGTTTCAATTCATTCTTCAACTGTCCCTTTCAAGATTTAAAATAAAATGTGTCAATTCATTCTTCAACTGTCCCATTCAAGATTTAAAATAAAATGTGTCAATTCATTCTTCAACTGTCACCATTCAAGATAAAATGTTTCAATTCATTCTTCAACTGTCCCATTAAAGATTTAAAATAAAATGTGTCAGTTCATTCTTCAACTGTCCCATTCAAGATAAAATGATTCAATTCATTTTTCAACTGTCCCATTCAAGATAAAATGTTTCAATTCATTCTTCAACTGTCCCTTTCAAGATTTAAAATAAAAATTTTCAATTCATCCTTCAACTGTCCCATTCAAGATTAAAAATAAAATGTGTCAATTCATTCTTCAACTGTCCCATTCAAGATAAAATGTTTCAATTCATCTTCAACTGTCCCATTCAAGATAAAATGTTTCAATTCATTCTTCAACTGTCCCATTCAAGATTAAAAATAAAATGTGTCAATTCATTCTTCAACTGTCCCTTTCAAGATTTAAAATAAAATGTATTACCCATAAATATTTGACACTCCACTAAGTGTGTTCATATTTTGAAAATATGTTTAGGTTAGTGTAGGTCTGTTTCAGATTATAATTGTATGCACATGACTATTAATATAATGTATGTAAATAAATTAAATTTAAAATCATTCTCTTTGGATTCAACTATTGCTAAAGAGAATTATTATAATTTATAATAACTGTGATACATAAAACGTTTAAAGTGTTCAATAGAAAGCTATTCTTTTCATCAAATTGTATGATTGCGTATAAAATGCTACATCCCCCACAAGTCCAGTCTGTAGTGCCTTCGAGCTACAATCAAGCTCCATGTTACAGTTTTGCTCGCAGCCAATACAGGAAATAACTCTTTCTTGGTTGACGTGAGGGCGATGGAACCGCTATGACCAGATTCACTTAAAGGTACAAGGTATTCCCCTGGAAGAAATCAGCCAATACACAGATAATACGTGGACCTATTTCGATCCAATAAGACACCAACATAATTCATTCCTTCTTCAATATTTTAACCATCGATAGAAAAATAATTAATACGAACACTCAATAACATGAGAATGTATTAGAGCTAAATTTTTCTTGAGGTAAATGTCGTATGAACATAAAAATAAAAACCAATGGATATTTTTTATTAAATCATTTTCCTTCCCAAATGAATGTAAATAATCAGTGACGGCCCGAGGTAAATTTTGCGCATGGGGGGGATTGATTTTTGCCGCCTCCCGACTATAATCGGACGATAGTATTATTGATTAACCAAACCAAATTATCTGTAAAACCATATAATTATTCATTTGTTGTCACTTTTTGACAGTCAAAACTTTCACATTTTGTCTAAAACTATGTTTTTCTTTAAAATGTATTTGCATCTTCTGTTAGCTCTCAGTTACCACTTTTCTCATGGCGAGTAGACTCTAGGAAAATTTTAAAATAATCCACAAACCTAACAATTCCAAACTTAACGTAGACTGAGTGATATAGGAAAATAATTTGAAGGGGATCTACAAAATTGGTAATCACACTACAAACGATCCACTGCAAAATTTTATAGAAACCGTTATTATTATAAAGAAAACTATAAATTTATATTTTGTAGATAATGTTCATCCCTATCTTTTACTATTGCAAACACTTTGATATAATGAACGGCTTACGTTATCATATCAAAGTCTGTTGTAACGTTTTATGAGTGGTATTATATTCAATCTTACTCACCAGCAAAAACGATCATAATAGGTAGAATTTAATGTTGGTATCAAAAACTGAACGATTTCTATGCTTAGCTACATTAAGTTAGGTTAGTGCTGCGTTTGGCACCCCCTTGCACCACGGATAGTCGTTTGGTTCGACCTGTCCTTAAGCCACCCCATTTACAAACTATTCCTTCTTACAAACTATACCCTGTTACAAACTATACCCTATTAAAACTATACCCTGTTACAAACTATTCTCTCTTACAAATAATTTGAAACCGAGTTTTCAATTAAATGGTCTACGTGCTGTTACGATGATGACGGATAATAACAGTTGGTTTACGAGTTTAAGAAGAAATAAACATAAAATATCTCTTATATTTCAATGTAATAATGAAATAATAATACAAATATAAACCTTCTGCTGTCAAATTTTATTCGTTAAATTTCTTTGATTGAATTAAATATTCAGTTTAATTTAATTAAACAGCATTTCTTCATATTCTTCAAAACGGCAAAAGTGTGATTCGTAAGTAATGAACAACAAGGTAGCCACTTAGTTTGAGTATCGCCAGTTTGTAATTTTATTGCTAAATAGAGGTTACGAATGAGTCAACTCTTGTTTTTTGTAACGTTACGGTTATTGTAATCACTCCACGTCCATAGTCGTCATGTAACGTAACGGTTATTGTAACCGCTCCACGTCCATAGTCGTCATGTAACGTAACGGTTATTGTAACCGCTCCACGTCCATAGTCGTCATGTAACATAACGGCTATTGTAACCGCTCCACATCCATAGTGGTCATGTGACCAGCTGCGAGTTGCCAAGTCCATCTTGTGAGCTAGCAGCGGAAACATGTCTTCTGTGTCGCCTGAGATACACAGCCCAATCGAGGACTATAAACATCCCATAAGATTCTGGCGCTATACATTGTAGAAGGAAAAGAGCGGCTCTGATTTAAAATAACAAACAATTAGTGGGTTTTACAAAAATATCACTCATCTAAATTCAAGGCACTTTGAATATTTAATAAATATGGTTGAGCCAAAGATTCAAAGGAAGAATACTAAGTTCAGAGAAGCAGTTTCAGTGCAAGATAGATTATCTGTGACATTGAGATACCTGGCAACTGGGGAATCTTATACAAGTTTCATATATTTCTGATATCCAAACAATCAACTCCATTGTTCCAAAAGTTTGTAAAGACATCATTGATGGACTGAAAGAGTATGTAAAGGAATTTTGGATATTTATTTATTTAATAATGTATTGCAATTATTTATCCATCAAAAACAATGGCAGCTCGTCCTAAAGGGCACAAGGGCAAGTTCCCTCCAACCCAAACTCTACATTATATATACACACAGTGTTACATAGTTTTACTAATTTCAGATAAGTTAAATTAACAAGCGACATATTAAAATTAGAAAAGACTTCCATATAAATAACAATTAAGTTTATATTTTTGTGAGTTTTTATTTTCAATTTTGTACCCTCTCATAAAATATTCTAAAGCTGCCACAACATAGAAATAAAAATAATCAAACTCTGAGTAATCGCTGGCAGGGGACTTTCTTTAGAGTATTGCTGAAATGGGTCAACTTGTGTGATATTAATTTGGTGGCGGGGTTGTATATCCACCCTTGAGCATGTAGGTGGTATCTGTCGAGAAGTAGTGTGTTGTACTAAATTATTTGTAGAATGTCAAGATTGATTAGCGTGTCCATGTTGCAATGGATAGTCGTAAATACCTTGATCATATTTAGAATTAATCTGACAAGTTTCTCGCTATACTACATTTTTAGTATGAGAGCTGTATTTTTTTCATCTTTTCTAATATGAAATCAAAACATGTTCTTAGTTCATGATTTTAATTTTCTGATTGGAGTGGTGGTCTATTTGCTGCAGATTATAAGATACTGAAAACATCCTTTAACAAATGGAGCTGTGGATCTGATTTATGCTTTTTAGTAGGGGGTTCGTTAGTTGGAATATCTGTGTCTATGTATTGTTGTGGTCCTCATCAGTCGTCTCTGTATTGTTGTGGTACTCTTCAGTTGTCTCTGTATTATTGTGGTCCTCTTCAGTTGTCTCTGTATTGTTGTGGTATTCTTCAGTTGTCTCTGTATTATTGTGAGTCCTCTTCAGTTGTCTCTGTATTATTGTGATATTCTTCAGTTGTCTCTGTATTATTGTGGTCCTCTTCAGTTGTCTCTGTATTATTGTGATATTCTTCAGTGGTCTCTGTATTATGGTTATCCTCTTCAGTTGTCTCTGTATTATTGTGGTCTTCTTGAGTTGTTTCTGTATTATTGTGGTCTTCTTCAGTTATTGCTGTATTATTGTGATCTTCTTCAATTGTCTCTGTATTGTTGTATTGTTTGGTTGGTAAAGTTTTCCGGCGCACTACGATTGGGCCACGAGATCAAGTATCCCATAATCTCACAGGTGGGCTGAGCCACGTTTGTTGACCAGGAGGTTTATACAAGATATAGATCTATTAGACTTAATATTATTACATTTGGGCCACGTATACCTGTTGTGAGACAATGCTGTATACCTATTGTGAGACAATTGGGTAGAAATAGTAGATCCACACGAACACCATTGCACGTGAATCATCTCTGATTGAGTATTAAAGAAAATAAAGAGTTAATAGAGATCCCTGATACTGAGTATTATTGAAATGTTAAATTATATTTGGAATTAAACTGTATTGAGAGGACGTTTTTGATTATTTTAGAATTGCTTCACAAGTAAGCATTGTGCACAAATCTTCATTCTGTCATAATAAGGGCATAGTGTAATTGTAACATTACGTCATATAATGTTACAATTGGACAACGCCCCATACTGACGTAAATGGATGTGTCACATCAAATCATACTACCCTCTCCAATATATTCAATTAAACTTAGGATCCCTACAATAGTATTGTTCGCTGTTGTAGTTCTTGTAGGCTAAGAAGACATACTATAACAATGCTGGACAATATGTTTCACGACTCAATCCAAATCAATGTAATAATCTGTTCAAGTACTTACAATATGAATCTGCTTTCAATAGAATCCTGCTAGGCTGAACTACACACGGGAATCCAAGACTGGCGACTGGGGCAAGAGAGGTCCGGTGTATCAACAACACTCGTCCCGACGCTCAAAATGGACTAGCAAGTAATGAGGGATGAACTACCACCGCCTGCTAGAGGATACTTACGTAGCTGAACTCTGACGGATGGAATAAGAACCTCCTTCAAAACATCGGGTGATTGGAAATGTTGCTAATTTTCCGATGGAGCGAGGACTGTCAACAAGGATCTACGTGACTTTTTGCAGGCATCGTGACGTCACCGCGTGTGTTTTTGTATCCCCACCATAACAACGAAATCCCTATATAATGGCTGTGCACGCGTGCAATAATTGACTATTCTACGATCAACGATCGATGACAGACCATTGTCATGGACCTGGACAATGGCTGGAGAAATACTTGTAAAATGTATCAAAGTCGTCGCTTAGACGAGTGGAGCTATGAACTCTAACTTTTGGTCAACTATAAACTTTTTACATATAATATTCTGTTTCAAAATCTAACTTATTTATAATTTAATCGTCAATTTGTTTTAAATACTCTATCTTTAAAATGTCGCCGCTCGGGCCCTGGACTTGTACTTATGTATTTATTCTCGTAAATATCCTCAGTTACGTGCTAATTAGAAGTTGACATGATAATATTTAATTGTTTGGAATTGTAGAGTATTCCCGTTTTTTTAAAGTAACTTTTCATATTTGAAATTATGGTTTGAATTAACGTAACGTGATTAATCTTTTGTAACGTAAGTTCTGTTTGAACAGCTAAAGTTTTGTTAATTGATGGAACTGTGTGTCCCATATTCTCAGTCAGATCAGGTAGTCCCGTGGGAGTTTGGCTTAGGTCTGGTAGTCAAACTCTCACGTTTTGTAAACACTGTACTGTTGTGTGGTCGACAACATTTAAATTACTTTATATTTATGATATCGTTTTCTGTGAATTACGAAACCTTTGGAACTATATCAAGGTGCCCATTAGGCACTTATAATTTTGTATCGCATTTAAATATATATGCTGCAGTATTGTCTCATATAGACTGGTCTATCAATATATGGATGGAATTAGGTTTCCTTTTGTTAAAACACTTGCGCAACTTGAATTATGTAAAGTTGTTTACTTCGAGTATAATTTCCAACAGAACTCATTATGATATAATGAGACCATGTACTGTTAACTGCGCTTTGTCTTACAAATGAATAAAACTGCTCATTTTGTTGAATATATTTTTTTTATAATTTCCATTCTTCATGAAGGTTAGGTTTACCCTCTCCCTTTTATTACTTTTATGGTCGGGTAGTATTAGGACTCAGAGAGGGTGCAATATAATTATTAACAAAAAAACTTTGTTGCTTGGTCCCCCATCGTCACTGCATAATATTTCTAGTAATAATTCTAAAACAAATACATAGTACACATATGTGGCTTATTGTAGTCCTATCTATCTTTTACCTATTTGCTCCCATTCATCGCGCGAGCTGAGCTTGGTCTGCTATGATTCTTGAATCGTCCCGTCGGCAGTCTCGGAAAAGCAGAGGTCTGTCGTACCAACGCAATAGCATGCGTTGTAATATATTCTACATTACGTTTTGCATACTCAAAAAGGACGAGATTCGATTATTTCTCACATAAAATATATTCCTTGTCGCTTCGCTTTACACCATTGCTGAAAACTTTTCTATTATATTTTTCACCGCTAAGTGATTATTATTCGTATAACTATTGATTATAACGTTAATTTCTGTTGTCCACGCACACTTTAGCTGAACACTTTTTCTCGGTACATCTCCAGCGAACTTTACCATCGGTAGCATCATGAGCCAATGGAAAGTTTTTACCATCTTTGACCAGCAATTTTTTGCCATTTTAACTCCTCACGAATGATCCTTCCATGTTTCAATCACTAGAACATTACAAGTAGAGACTTCTATTGTTTGTATTTATATGTCTATGCACAACCATAACAGGTATACGTGGCCCAACTATAATGTTTACGAAAAATGTGTGAGTGGCCAAATTCCAATATTTTGTGACCAAATTGTGATGTTAGATAAGCTCCATCCTTTAAACGTTGATAGTAGCATATTTACTTGGCCCAATTGTGATGTTAGATAAGCTCCATCCTTTAAACGTAGATAATAGCATATTTACTTGGCCCAATTGGGATGTGAGATAAGCTCCATCCTTTAAACGTATATAATAGCATATTTACTTGGCCCAATTGTGATGTTAGATAAGCTCCATCCTTTAAACGTAGATAATAGCATATTTACTTGGCCCAATTGTAATGTGAGATAACCTCCATCCTTTAAACGTAGATAATAGCATATTTACTTGGCCCAATTGGGATGTGAGATAAGCTCCATCCTTTAAACGCAGATAATAGCATATTTACTTGGCCCAATTGTAATGTGAGATAAGCTCCATCCTTTAAACGTATATAATAGCATATTTACTTGGCCCAATTGTGATGTTAGATAAGCTCCATCCTTTAAACGCAGATAATAGCATATTTACTTGGCCCAATTGTAATTTACCCAAAATTATAAGCATATTAATAATTACTATAATGGTATAGGAATTATAAAGGTTGTTATTAGAATAAGTGTATGCGAATTTGCTTGGAGGGAGAGTGTAAAATATTTTGAAGCCCGGAGCTATGGTGGAGGTCTGTTTGTCAATTATTTGTTGAGTTGGGTCACATAACCTAGAAACAGCGGTCAACTTGGCAGGTCACACCGTGATTTTGTCAACGCATTACTTCAAGTCAAAATGTTGTGATCCAGAGATAAGTTATGATTTATTACTTTATATTTCTACCCTAGAACATGGGGCCATCGAGGCGGGTGTTGTTTGGAAAGTTGAATAAACGCTCGTAACATTCAAATTTTAACGCCGTGAACACGAAGAACAATACGTCATAATTTTGATTTAATTACTTCAGTGCAGCCTATTAAAACTGTTTTACTCTTTTATAATAATTATATCTATAATATTTTATTTTTATCTGCCGAACCACCAGGAAGAATGGATGAAATTCAGCAAGGATTTGATGGACCTGCGGAACTTCCCGCATGCGGTTGGGGCACTGGATGGAAAACATATCTATATACGGTGTCCATTCAACAGCGGGACATAATGTTATAATTACAAATCTCAATTCAGTATTCTGTTACTCGCTGTGGTGGAAGCTAGCTATAACTTCTTATAAGTAGATATTGGTACACAAGCAAGAATTTTAGATGGCAGAATTTTGAAAGGCAGTAGTTTAACGAAAAGATTGAAAATAAAAGTTTGAAACTACCGAAACCTGAAGTGTTGAATATGCCAAACAAGAACATTTCATATTCTTTCCTTGGTGCTGGTGTTTCACCTTGAGTGAAACAATATCCAGGAACACATTCTAAGGGATCCAAAGAAATAATTTTCAACTACCATGAATAAAGAGCTAGTAGGGTAGTGAAAAATGCATTTGATAGTCTCGCTTAGGTATTTAGAGTACTTAGAATACCTATGCTTCTACAACTAGAAATACTCAACTTGTTATGGCTAAAATGTATTTGCATGATTTTTTTTAAGACGTAGGTCTTCACATTCAGTTTATGCACCACCTGGATCTATAAATACCGAAAACAACACAGATGTGGGGAGGTAATCCCTGGAAACTGGAGAAATAATCAACCTATGACATCATTCCTATCACTGCAATCCATCCCACGCCAGTCTGCAGCGAAATGCAAAGAATTATGAGATGAATCAGCAGATTATTTCATGAAGGGAGGAAAACTGCAATGGCAATATCACTTTGTGTAAAGTAGAAATAAATAGAATAAGCTACTCACAATACTCTTTGTGGGTTCAGGGGCCAGGGGGTCTACGAAAACACGACCAAACTCCTCCTCCCCAAAGTGCCGGCTGGGGAAGAAGCAGTTTTTCAGGCGGTGAGGGATGGGGAGTTAGAGAACTACAGACCTATGTGCATGATTTTTAATAATGTTATTAATAGTTGTGTATTCTTATTTCGATTGTTGAGGTACCTCCCGCAACAAATTCATCCCTACATAACTCACGCAACCAACAGAGTCAAAACCAAAGTTGTAATTGTTCTCTCACTCAACTCAACAAGTTTACTATTAACCTCCCTATTAACTTGAAATTGGAGTTAAATTACTGCGCCGTACATCAACATCTGTATTTTAATTTCCCTCGTAGCTTGAATTACAGATAATCTCTAAAATATTAATTACAATAATCAACACTGTTTTATAAAACACTGATCTTGTACTCATGAAGTTTCTCGAAATATTGATAACAATTTGTTACAACGGTATATCGTCTAACATTGTATATCACTAATGACGATGCATCGTGTTCTATTTTAACGAATCAGTGTTAACTATCCTCGGTGGCAGCATGGTCTAACGCGCTAATCTCGTGTTGACTAGTTTGTTAAAGACAGGGAGATTGGGGCTCGACGATCGGGTTCACTAAGAATGTTTTTTCTTAAATGGTTTTTCAGTCTCCCTTCATGCAAATGCGAGCGCACTTCCTCTAATTAAATCATTCCTTATTCCTAACACATTATTTTAATTAGTACATTAACGTACAACCAGAACGGGTAGTAAGACAAAGTGCTAAAAAGAAATCTACATAACCCGAATCGCAGGTCACACGGTCAAATGTGTTGTTGTCGTCTGAGACTGTGGGTGATCTGGGTTTGAGGTCCGATCGGATAAAGTGAGTTTTCTTCCCCCTAAATAGTTTTCCACTCTCACTCCACGTAAATGCCTTCCTGATTCCTATTTTACTGGCGAACATAATGTATACGTATAAGCTGAATGAATTACAAGACGCAGTGTAAGAGAAAATGTTGAGACACTTTGCCAGTTTTCTCCAACAAATTAAAATACAGTAGAGCGACGATAATTTGGACGTCAAAATCCGGTTTGTCATAGTCCGAATCACCAAGAAAAAATAATAATTACAAAAATAACCACAGTGTTATTAATATCAGAAACATGTCCGTTAAAAAACGCACCTCAACCTTGGTTTATAAAAAATAATTGGAGACTTTTTTCGTTGTTAGATGTTTGCCTTATTATATTACTTCAGGGATATTTAGGAGCAAAAAAACAATTAAATTCTTTGTTTAAATTAAGTGAAAATGTTTCTACCTTAAAAATGAGTTTTTGTAAGTATCCCGTCTATGATAATTTTATTTATTTTGGGTATAGAAACTAACTATTTAATCAGGACCGTGTCAATCCGCCATTAGTCCAAATTATCGACGGTCTTCTGTGTCTATATTTTTGTTGAGAATTACAATCAACCATCGTTTATCATCGTAGACACCTGTCAAACCTCAGTCGACACACTGTAAACTAAACTAAAGCCGTAGTGCAACTTCCTTTGGAGGAGAATTAAAGCCAGGTCGTTTGTGGTATGTATAAGAACCCTGGAGTGTGTGGAATATTAAGATCCCGGCAAAATTGGTCAATTGTTTCACTCCCACTCATAGAAATTCTCGTGTGTTAATATAATCAGTCAGTTCAGAAAGTGAACGTTAATTAACTTAAATAAATAAAACTATTTATTTCCAGTGATAATGTTCGACAATATTGTATTCGAAAACTAAAATTTAAATATATTTAGAGGTTTTTATTATATGAAATTGACAAAGTATCTTAACATTAATTGGTTGGTATTAAAAGTATAAAGCATATTTCTTACCAGTGTTATTTTGCATCAATTGCATGACAAAGCCTCTCTTATGTATTACTATGGTTTATTACTTGAAATCGATCCTCTGGCTTCTTCCCAATATACACTTTTTAAATATGTTGTGAAATAAGAGCTAAATGAGCCATAAATTAAACCTACATTTTGTAATATTACTTATAGCAGTGTTACTTTATTTGATATATACATTACTTGAACAGCCCGCTTCACTGGCTGAATGGTCTAAGGCGTCATTCTTGTGTTGGACTAGCCTGTTGAAGACGAGGATATGAGGGTTCGAACTCCAATCGGGTGTACTGAGGGTGATATTCCCTTATTGGTTTCCCATTCTTATTTTATTTAAATGAGGGTATACTACTTATAAAATGCTTCCTTACTTCCATTTGAGCAGTTATAACCCAGCGAATTTAGTGGTTTCCTTACAGATTAATTCCGAGATAGCTGAATTTTGGGATGTATTCATTAGTTATAAATAATACATCAAAAGTCCCCTTCAATTAATTGTACGGAATAAAATTTTCAGCTCATAATAAGTCTCAAAAATAGGTTCTAAGTCAATATCACCTTTTCTATTGGTCCAATGACTAAAATATCTCTATTCAAATATGTAGATTAGAAACTCTGTTTCAATAACTTATTATACTTATTTTTCGTAAATGCAACTATTTTCAGGTATTACGACTTATAAAACCTTTATATCTATAGTATTACTGTACTACTGGTACTATTTTCCACACCACTTTCGAGGTAGATTATAAGGCGCGTCTTTTATCTAACATAGTATCCCCAAATCAACAATTTCATCAGATTCTTTGAATTTTTCCTCTTCTTACTCCTCGTTGTCTTCTTCTTTTTTTGTTTTTATTCCTCCTGTACATTTGTTTCAACTTGTTTCTGAGGTTGAGTGTGTAAATCTTCTGGTAAGAAAGTCATGGGATTAATTCTTGTCTTGATTAAATTCCTCTACGCCGATTTCTTCTTCCGGTCCATCTAAAGAGTCCTCATCTAGTGTAGCATTGATGGTGGAACTACAATGAAAATTACTACAAATTGCTGAACAGTATAAACCTATTTTTTTATAGGCACACATTTGTCCACAACCTTTTTTAACAGTTGCAGAAGATCATACTCAAAATTGAAAATGAAGCAGGATGTTGTGGTGTTCTTTTTGGCTCCAAAAGATTACTTTCAATTAGCCATCCCCATCCTTCAGGATTAAACTCTTTGCCTAGCCATGTTTCCACTTGATATTAAACCCGGTATAGGTGTTGCAGAGCTGCATTAGCTGTCAGTGGAAGTTTATTTAGATTTACAGGTTTGATATTTCTTGTAGACTTTGCAAAGCTTATGTGTCGATGTGTATCAAAGGAAACTTTCTTAACTGGACCACCATATATTACTAAGAGAAAGCGTAGAACACTAGAAATTATAAATTCCTTAGAACAATATTCTTGCTTAAAAACTTCAGCCAAAACTTTTAAAACCTCATATTTTTAAAATATTTTAAACGATTTTGCTTTACCCGGTTTAAAAACGGCAGATGTTGTATCACATCCAGTGAATGCATGTAATAATAAAATATTACCGTTACTACTTTCACACTGGCCAAAACATCGTCAAGAATATATTTTCCTCTCGACCTTCCCTTTACCTGGTTTCAGAAAGAAAACTTCTCTTTCTGCAGGCGTACGAGCTGTTAGAAGCAATAAGAGACTACATCTTCTCCAACAACAATAACTGTTGTATTTATAGTAGACTGCTCGAACACCGTTTCTGTAATCAAAACGTCAGAATCTTCTTGAGCTTGTTTAAGTGTGCGCTCTAGTGTAGCTCATTTTCAGTGAGGGTTAGTGTGAGTCATAGTTTCTATGTTCACCAACAGGTGTCACTAGTTTCACCAGTTAGCAAGTATTGTTATTTCGAAACATTGCTTTGAGGGAAAAAAGTACAAAGGGGATGGGGTTAAGCAAACTAGTGCTTTTAGTATGGTGTTAGCCGATTAATCTCTGGATTCCTAGAAACGGCCAAGAACTGATGGGGGCGGCCTGAGCCTAGCTTAGCTCACACACCTCTCCTGGAGTAACCTTTTCACCACCCATTTTAAATTACTAGCTTTTGACAGAGGTTGCTTCAAATTAATAAAATAATATCAATTTTAGATTTCTGGCTTTTGACAAACCCATAGTATTTTTAAAATAATATTTTTACTATTTTGTTTTATAAAAAAAACTGTTAGTATTATTATATAAAAATTGTAGCGAATAGGTAAACATTTATTTCTTTTGAATTTTAAACTGCTTTATATTACTTAGAATTTTGTTACTATTTTTAATGTATACACAATGATCTACCAAATAAATCACAATATTCATGTCCGACAAAAATCGACAACACTATATTGTTGGGATTATCAATAATCTCATAGTTTTTATTATTATTTTTACCATCTCAGAATTTAATTATATTAGTTGTGATATTGTGATTTTTTTTAAATATATATACTTGTGGGGAGTTAGTAATGGCCGTCTTGGAAGCACGTTCGCTTAAGTTGCTGTTACCCGAGGATATTAACTATTTAAGGCGGTTCCTTGATCGGCTTATAGTAGTATTGTAGTTCTCGTGGAAATGTGGCCGAGGCGGGAGGGTTCTTGCAAAAATAGCGGTAGTGGGGTGAAAGAGTTGCACGTGAGTAAAGCTTCCATGGGGGCGCCCCGGAAATGTTTGACTATGGGAAGAGAAACTTTCTATTACTAGTGAATTTACCTAGAAAAATAAAACTAACACGGATGAGTGTGCATCAGTTTTGCCAGAGGTAAAACTCTACCCAGCATAGTTCTTTGTGGCTATAGCTTTTTGGAACGTGGAACGCTGGTATATGGTGAGCCTATTCAATCTCAGGGGAGAGCAAAGCGTGCAAGATTAAAAAAAATTACATCAGAGTTTCCAAATTTTCTCTTCTTTCTCTCTTATTGGGTGATTTCAAGAAATCCATATATAAAGAACTAGACCATCCAAATTAATTTCAGCCTTTTAAGGCTACAGGGAGTAAAGGAACCTTACACCTCTCATCTCGTCATCGTGGAAAATAGAGTTAGCTTGGGAGTAAAATTATTGTTATTTTTATTTGTAAAACCCTTTTTATCATTTTATTTTTTCAATAACCATATTTCTAGCAAACCTTATTTTAAAGGAAAGTAGTATTGTACATAGTGTTGTAAGTTGACTGGTCGACCCGATAGGTAGGGAACACGTTCGTTTTAATACCTGCGAAGTAAATACAGTTAATAAATCTTTTTTATTTTTTTATTTCAAGTACATTATATTTTTAGTCTTTATTTATATATTTACAAATCATCATATTTTTGTTTTGCAAGTGCCGGTACAATGCTAGTACTCTCTAAATAGGCCTAGTTGTTATTGTTCCATTTTTGGAGGGTGTTATGTTTTTCTCGTGCTCTACCGCTCAGCGCTAGTCGAGGTGTGTATAGTTGTGTGAACTGGAACAGCTTTATTTTCACAGGTAAGGTTATTTATTTGGTTAATACAGGCTAACTATAGTGTAGAGAAATATTCCTCTACATACTACCCAGCATAAGTTTCCACGAACAAGTATATCTTTTTTTGCTCTCATTAATTAATTTATATATATATATATATATATATATGTACACATATTTCACTAAACCAAATTCCGGATGTATATATAGAGAGTGTGTTGTAGCTCACGTAACACGACATATTGTTAAAATAATTGTTTTGCAAAAACTCGTCTGCTCATATTTGATTTTTTTTAAATATTAGATTATATGGAAGATTTTTATTTACGGCTTAGTTCTTAGACCGCTTGGCCACTTTTCAGTGCTATTTCACGTGACCTTCAACTTTCTAACCGTCAAAACTATCTGGATATATTTTATAAAGAGGTCGGGATAAGGAGGTCAAATGTATTAATATGCAGTTTACGTGTATTTCCGTGAATAGATAGTGAAAGGCTCTTCTTTTGGTGGCCCATCCACAGTTCAATTGTGATATAAAGAGACTTTTAATTAAAATATATATTTTTTATTCCAGTTTACTACATTTTTAATTTTATTTTATAGCTATTGGTGATATACCCACTGTGACAGCTGTCTATCATACGGCTTGACTTATCAATACGAGGAAGTAGATCTACTGTAATATATTTCCTAGTGGTCAGATAAGGTAGGCCCTTTCTATGAAAATTGGACTGTAGTTAAAGTTGTTTCTAGCCCATGCGTGGAATCCCATAGTTTGGTGGCAATAAAAAGAGATGTCTCAATATCTGTTCAGAATAATCGCGTATGCACATGATCAACCCAAGTTGATGTAATATCACTTTTGGATTTAAACTTTTTAAGCTTATTTGCATCTCGTTTTAGTTTTTTATGTAGAAACAAAGCGTGACAGTTCCGTGCCAGTGAGCGCGTGTACTAAATATCAAACTCATCTAGTCTGGTTTGCAAGTGACGGGGAGATAGAGAGGTTCAACTACAGCTTGGTGGACAAGGAGTTGGTTTTCATGAGTGGTTTATATCTCCTCCTCCGTGCAAATTTAGTAACATTTTGTCTCAATTCTATCTTTCCCAACACCATCCCATTAGTGTAAATTAACACGTATAGCCAAGATGAGAGGTAAGACATGGATAAAAACGTCTATATTTAGATTAATACCAAGTGAACAGCTGTAATCTTAGCAATATGTGTATTGCTATATATTCAATAAACTACAAGTGAAACTGTAAAAGGGGCCAAACAAACGTTTGACTCCAAGTCATCCGTGGCTTTTTCTGACAGCTCTAAAGTAGGTGACGAAATCTGTATATTATTATTATTATTATTATTATTATTATTATTATTATTATTATTATTATTATTAGCACCACATCTTACTACCCGTCCGGGGTGTACTCACTTAGGCTAATGTATAGTACAGTAGCCTTATGGCTTCTTTGGTGGTGACTGACAGCTCACAGCTGACAGCTAAAAGCTTTGAAAAGTTACCAGAACAAATTATGTATCCCTACGCCGAACCATATGATCTGCTAAAACATGTTTATAGCAGCTGTCACTCCTGACGGTCAAAATTTAGTTATATAACTAAATGTTGACTGTCAGAAGTCAGCTGTGAGCTGTCAGTCAGCACCAAAGAAGCCATGGGTCTACTGTAGTAGGGTGAATGGGATATAAAATGGAGGATCTACTGTTTAACGTAGAATCCGAACCACAGTGGAGGTTTGGCATTCCTAACGTTCACAAGTTGTGATTAATACACGTGTTGTCAGAGGTGAAGGAAGGGTTTGGCATTAAGATAAATCTATGCCAGGACCGAGGATTTAACCCCAGACCTTCAGTACAGAAGTCTAACAACTTACCCCTAGACTCCCGGGTCTCCTGAAACCTGTAGGCCTATAGCTCAAGGATATTAGAGCATTGGCTCAATTTCGGAGTATAGTTAATAAAATTTACTTATATTTGAATGAAAACTAAATTTTGGTTCTATAAACATGCCTTAAATTTAGCGTAGTACATTGTTCGGATTCACGGTGTTTCTTTAAATTACTCTTATGGACAAACCGTAACATATTATGTAGGTAAATTTTAATTTTTGGTATTTTGTAGTCATTGGCAGGAGCCTTATTCTGAAATAAAAAATAATCCGTTTTATATTATTATATTTTTAACTTAAATGTGGTGCACGCACCGTGGTAAAATGTTTATGTAGTCTGTTCACAACGTTTTGGCTACAGTAAGAACACTAGGAAGGAACTTTTAAAAAATACAAACATATGTTTGTGGTAAACATTGACATCTTCAACTATATTAGTAGTATAAGTTTATAGTTATTGATAATATCTATTAAAAGTTACAGCTTTAGATCATATGACAATAGTTTAAGTAACGTTTATAGCTGTCAGGTGTTATTCTAGTACGGTGTTTCTACTATAGACAGGCACACATAATGTAAGGTCACTGGTGCAGCCAAGGGGAAGGGTTCAGGGGTGAGCCCCTCCCCCCCTCCCCCTCAGGCCACGCTACCCACCTATCTCTTTCTCGTCCTTAGAGTTGTGGAGATCATACATGAGATTCTTTACAAATTAAAATGACTTAATGGACTTCATGTACATACATCCATAGGTGTCGGTTATGAACTCATGTGGAAAAATGCCAGATCTGGCCCAAAACTGAAACTGTCCAGATCTGGCCCAAAACTGAAACTGTCCAGATCTGGGAATTCCAGATTTGCCTCAGTTCTGGGAATATCTGGCCAGATATGGACCATTTCTGGCCAGATATGATATCTCCACACGGGGAGGATGAAGTTCCCAATGAGCTTTCTATGAAGCCAAGGAAAATTAACAAGAAACTAAAGAGAATTAGTTCAAGTTAAGAGTTAGTGCAAGCTGCTTATTTGAATTTTCAGATATTAGCTCATAAAATAATTGTATAAATCAAATTTACAAAATACAATTTATTAAAACGTTCATGTTTGTATATTCTAGAATTATATGCACGAATAAAAATTTGTTCATAAAAACTTGAGTCAAAATAATTACAAAAATATGACAATTTTTAATAAATTTTAAATTATGTAGGATATTACTGTATTTCTTTTGATGCATTTGCATATTGAAGTAATAGAATTTTCAAATTTTCTTGATGGAAGAACCAATTGACCCCGCTTGGTCAGTGAAATAAACCCCCCACAAACGAATCCAGTCTGCGGCAGTATGTAGGGTGATTCATTCGGGACTGTACATTAATATTTTTAAACTCGTGATTGTAAAGTCATGGCAAGTAGGATTGTCTCATAGAATATGCTGGACGTGCCCACCGACAGCGTCTAGACACATGATATCTCAATACTCCTAATTGTACGATGTAGAGTAAATGTTCAATCACGAGTGAATCGCCCGATATACATAGTAATAATAAAACCATTTTAGAACATTTTAATACCACCTTCTTCTTAAACAAATATGAGTCTAAATATCTACCAAAAATGTACAAAGCATGAACAGACAAACCAAAACTGACCCCAAACAATGATGGCGTTATCTCCAATCAGGTGTTACTCCCAAATATTAATGAGTGTGATCAATGAATAGACCATATTCTTTAATTCTACTCCCTATAACTGTTTCCATAGCTTGGATCTCACACCTACTTCAAATACATTGAATACAAATTCGTGTAAAGTAAAGCCTTTAATAAAGTCCGACAGCTTGTGTAAGTGCGCCTGTAAAACACTGTTCCAAATTGATGCTGTCAGGAGTTTCCGACTTTCTTCGATCCACATTCCACATTTTTGTTGAAGAACTGTTGCCCTCTCAATTTCTTGAATCTCTTTCTCTGATATTTTTAATAATCCAGAAATTGGTTTTTCTTTTCTTCAATTGTATAATCTGGGAGATCAGGTTTTCCTGTGTGAGATCCATAATCGTTTTCAGGTGTTTATATTGTTGGAAATAACTTTCTGTCTCGATGTGCTATGTTTACGGTTCTGCAGTAATTTTATATGACAGACTTCATATGATTTTGTAAATTTTCCTGGACTTTATTTATCAAATTATGTTTAGTACAGCACATACATATGTGCGTGCGTGTTATGTGACATAACAGTGGCTGTGCATCTGTCCTTGAAGGAAAAACTTTGTGTATAGTTTATTCGGGCTCCAACTATAAACTTCGCTACGACGGAAAAAATTTGTTCTAAAATATTACTGTACAGGTCCCTCAATAAATTTCGGCAATGAACAGCAAGACCACTAACTAGTTTTTGAAGAATCTAGTTAACCTAGGCACTAGATTAACGTCCTCTTGTTTGGGGCCATTACAAAAGTAGCCACAATTTTTACATTTAAGGTGCTCTCCAAATATGTGACTTGGAGAACTCAGCAGATCCTTTTTGAGTTCATTTAACTTTTCTTGGTTACTTATATCCCCTCGCTTTGACCTGCATTGTGCAGATTATGTAACAGCATTCCTTAGTCTAACATTGTTTGCTGCTATTTGTTGTCCCAACATTATGTTACATAGTTTGCCGTTTCTAGCTACATCTATATATTTGTTGCTATAATGTCGAAATAGATGGTTAGTGCACTCAACTTTTCTACAGTTATGTGATCATAAGGGTTGCTTGTAGGATCTTAGAATACACACTGGAATCCCCATTCGCAACAAGAACGCCATATTCTACTCCATACATAGATTCACTCTTCAAAAAACCATCCACTCTGAAATCTGCTTCCATGCTTGTGGAACTCGCAGACAGGTTGCTGTAACGTGTGTGTGTGTGTTTTTACCGGTATTCCTGTATTACACAAACTAAAATATTTGTTTCTTCATCCCAGAAAAATAACCTTTCCCGTGTATAATCCAACACTTGCACCCTGAAAAATAGAATTATGCCTTAATTACGAGAGTTTTATTGAAATAATATTTTACGGTGTACACATCTACACTAAAAAGAGGCTAATCAGATATGTCTACTCCTTTAGGGAAATTAGATGAAATCCCTCAAAATCTTTACCAATCGCAAGTTATATTTTATATTTTGCGAATGTAAAATTCACTAACAAAAAGTATTACAACACATTTAAACATATATCCTATTATTTCTTATATTATTTAAATATAATTGGTGAATAAACCATGTGGTTTTGTGTGAAATACTGGAATAACTCTTCACTACATGATTTAATTATTTTATCAAGATACAGGAAAAATCACGCTCCCGTTTGGTTTAAGAGTAACACTGCTTACTCAAATTAATTCAGTTCAATTTTCAATTAAAGGACACTGTTCGGCACTCTACAACATTTCTTTGCAAAAAATAATCTGCCTACAAACAGCACATGCTGTGGAAATTTTGTAAAAAGTTTTTGTTTGTTTAATACATTCTATTAAATGTTTTATAGCTCTATAATTTAGAGAGAAGCAGCCAAAAGGTAGCATACTATTAATCTTGATACATTTTGTGATATTGTAAGTTTATGTGTACACACAAACAATTCCCATTTACAAATTAACTAACACAATATCCCAAATTATGATGTAAATTTTTGTAGCTTGAACGCATCACATCAGAGAGCAAAGTGTAGTTTTTTCTAAAGGAACGTTTGGGCCAAATTCTATCTGCTAGGAGTGGTATTCTATCTTCTAGGAGTGGTATTCTCTCTGCTAGGAGTGGTATTCTCTCTGCTAGGAGTGGTATTCTCTCTGCTAGGAGTGGTATTCTATTGCTACCAACCTCCCCATGTTGAATAGCTTTTTTTGCTTCTTCTTCCGCGGATTTGGCCATTTCCGCTGGGGCTAGCATCAAAAACACTGTTATGATAATTTGAATATCATCGCAGTTAATGTAAGTATATTCATAAATGAAGTAATTTCAGCAAATTGTGGATACCTTGCACCTGGAGAAATAAATCCTGGAACAGCTCCAGTATTTATAACCGTTGCATTTTCACTATGACATGTGTTATGTCCTCTATTCGCCGGCCAGTGATTTGATGCACGTGCTCTATTTGACGACAATAGGATGTGTGTACAGATCTTCATTGGCTGCACTATCAGTTCTCTCTTCATGTCTTTCTTTGGGAGGAGCGACACACTCGACTAAATAACTTTTGTTTTGGTCAAAACTAACTTTTATTTTATCAATTTGATCAAAAGATTGAACCTCCTCAACAGTTTCAAATTCTTTAATTGTTTCATTTTGAATGGATAGTCCTGGTTTCTTCAGACCTGAACATTTTTCGACTAAATATAATATAGATATAATTTTCCATTTTTAAACATTTTCTATAATTTGTTTATGGAAAAAAAATCCGCTATTTTAAAGAGTACAAAATAAAGTAATTACAGCAATTCCAGTTATATATAAACTTTATTATATAAGAGTATTCTAACTAGTAGGATAAAATCTTGAATCTAATTTAATCTGACAATTTTCCAAAACTATATATATATAAAACATTCTTGAAGGAAAGTTTCTAATCTACATATTTAAATAAATACCTTTTTGTCATAGAACTAACAGATAAGCAGGTATTGACTTAAAATCCATATTTCACCTTTATTATGGCTATAAAAGTTGTCCCGTATAATTAATTGATGGGGAATCTTGATATACTATTTATAACTATAAAATGAAAATAAAGACCAAAATTTAGATAGCTTGGAATTAACCCTTAACTTCAAATATTTTTTGTCTATAGTGAATGGACTATTATCATAATATAAAGGCCTACGTATAAACTGAGCATATACTAGGACTTGGCTAAAATCAACAACCTTTATTGAACAGCTGAATACCTGTCTACCTGTACAACCTTGGTTTGACACGTGACTAGTGAAATTATTCGAGAAACACAGTAAATAGTCTCTTCTTGTTTAGTAACACTGCTAGTAACTAATTGGTATCCAGATGGTAAAGTTAGTAACATTGCTAGTAACAAAGTAGTATCCAGATTGTACGGTTAGTAACACTGCTAGTAGCTAAGTGGTATCCAGATGGTACAGTTAGTAACACTGCTAGTAACTAAGTGGTATCCAGATGGTACAGTTAGTAACATTGCTAGTAACAAAGTAGTATCCAGATTGTACGGTTAGTAACACTGCTAGTAGCTAAGTGGTGTCCAGATTGTACGGTTAGTAACACTGCTAGTAACTAAGTGGTGTCCAGATTGTACGGTTAGTAACACTGCTAGTAGCTAAGTGGTGTCCAGATGGTACAGTTAGTAACACTGCTAGTAACTAAGTGGTAAGTGTGACCTTGTTGTATTATTGATAATTTTGTTAGATTGGTTCAATCAATCATGTCATTTTGTATAAGTTTATTAATATATGTAGTTATGTAAAGTAAACTGTAAATAAATATAAATAAATTTATATTTAATACATACCCATTATTATACTAAAATATATAATATCCGAACAAGGGGTACGCCGGTTATATAAATACTTGCAGTGAGTACGTGAAGCATAAGAAGTTGAGAACCCCTGGTGTAGACTATAGTTGAAGAGTTTGAATCAATTACATAATGTTTATGATGAGGTTGGTATATTCTACCTAAGAGTTTATGGTCTCCATAATTTGGCTAACCTATCGTCGCTACAGCTTGTTGCAGTCTTCACACACCTTACTTACGTATTATTATTCTGTTGAGCAATTATATGTTCTTATTTATTCTAAAAGTACTTAATTATGAATATATCTTATTTTTACAATATCCTAAACAAAATGTTACAAGTAATGAATATTATCCTCAATCCCTGTAAATTCCATGTTATTTTAAGCTCGACCCCTGCAGGGTTATGTTCTTGCCACTTCTGGGACATTGTTATCACTGCTGGACCATGTATGAGCTGACTATCGCTTATATGGTATTCAAAGCAAGGACTGTGATCGTAGCAAGTATGGTCAAATTGGATATTTTTATTTACTGACTAAAATTTGAATATTATTTAAATAATATATATTAATATCAAATCTTTAAACAAAATATTAACAATATAATAATAAATATGTTTCATGAAGTATAACTAATAGGTTTATTAATTCATTGTTGTTAAAGCAGACACATAAAATCAGAAATAAGCATAAATAATTGTTATTTCTATTTTTTAGTAATGTTTGATACAACAACCATAATTCATAATTAATTAATATACTACATCGCTAACTTGCGTACATATAATTAGAAGAATCATTATCATTGAGAATTATTAGGTAATTTATGGAACGGTTGCGTGTAATTATTGTATTATTAAATAAAGCTTAGAATTTTAGGTAGAATGTTTATAGTAAAATATATATATTTTATAAAACATAGAAAATGTATATCTATAAAATATTTTTAACATAGTTATATAAAATAATTTAGAAATATATTCTAGTAGAATATTTTTGAATTCATCATGAAATTAGTATAAATTAGCTTAGAAAAAATGTTAACTAGAAGAAATCCTTAAACGTGTATGTCTTAATAAAGTACAGATCTAAAGGGAAGATAAACTTTTATTGGTGCGTGTTGGACAGAAAGAACTTGCATAAACCTACCATACACATATTGTACTGTTCACTTCTGGGCAACTCCTACAGGCCACACGCCCATAAGCAGATCTTTATAGATAGTTAAATAATATAACTAGTTACTAATATGATTGAATGATTTTCAAAATGTCAATATGTGGGGAGATTATTACTAATGGTGTCAGCATTATAATGGGTTCTGAAATCCCCTCCATCTCAGTGCAGCAGCTAGATAATAAACCCTGATCCAAGAACTAGGAGAAGTAACTTCTATCTGTCGATCTAGAGTCGTGACACATTCGCTCCACGTGCTGTCAACACGTGTGTGGTTTCACATTGGGAGATTGCGTGCGACCGTACGTGATCTCCATGCATTGACGATATCGCCGAGATGTATTCTAAACATATGGGGTTATTGGTTGCGTGGGGAACTTTGACTATCATTGATCGACTGCAGGACTTAGCTCAAATATAAGCAGGATGATAACATAAAGTAAACAATACTTTCAAATAAAACACTGCTCTTTCCTCAGATAAATGTTTATTTGTATGTTTATAGAGCACGTAAAATATCAATATTGAATGAGGGGGATTTTTGTGTATGACTGTTGAGGTTCGTGTGGATTTAAAATTGTAGTTTACTCGACAGGTAATACAATAGCTCGAACAGGAAATACAATTCACGACAAATTAAACTTCATCCTCCTATAAACTAAAATCAATATCTTCCCTGAACGAAACGGTTTGTCGTTACCAAGATTACTAGCAATACCACTGTATTTACGATGAAATATTTTTTTTTATATAAACATAAATTGAAAATAATAGTTCAATGTAACTATGAAATAAAATAAATATGCTCTTGATAGGGAATCGTCGTCAGCAAAGTTCTTAAACTTTAGTGAAACATGACCCGCCTCGGTGGCGTAGTTGGCTAACGCGCTTGTCGGGTTGAGCCCGACTGCTGAAGACGGGGAGATCGAGGTTTGAATCTTGGTCGGGTGAAATGAGGGTGGTTTTTCCTAAATTGTTTTCCACTCTCCCTCCACGCAAATGCGGGTTCACTTCCTCTAATTCAACCTTCCCAATTGCTAATCCATTAGAGTAACTAGTACTTAAAGCGTATAACCCAAACGGGTAGTAAGACGTGGTGCTAGATATATTTAGTAAAACATAGAAGTTTTAGTGTTTTCAATAAAGTTTTTAAAATATAGTGGCAGAAGAGACTCGTTAGTATTTCTCAGTATCTTAGAAATAAACTTGACCCTCATCACTTCCATTACCTCAATTAGATAATAAATACAGCTCAGGGCTGGATAACTTTAGAAGTAATTTAAAAATAATTACATAGGCTAGTTTTAATTGGAAACATGTATGCAGTGAGGTAACTTCCCAGCTTTAGTTAACAAGTCTTTCAAACTAATATTTGGTAGAAATAGTCAAAAGAGTGATCATATTTAATAAATCTTACTTTTAGTGTTATTTGCAAATGCTGATTGATGCCACAGTATCTGGTGGATAGGCACTATATTATATCTAAGTTCTAAGTTCTTCCATCCTTTTTCTAATTTCTCGCTATCATACAGGTAGAGAAATATTGTGATCAAAAACAACAAAACTCGAGATTAGGATGAATTTCAAAGTTCCATGACTCCCGAATCCAAACAAGTTATTTTTGAATTCCCACTTGTCCGTCCACCTGTACCTTGGACTATAGCCTAAACTATTTGACCGATCAGGCCAAACTTTAGTAGCTAGTGTAACGCCGCCCTTACTCTTCCCCGAAGAATAAGGCTGGCGCACAACAGATAATAAAATAAAAAATAAAAAAAGCAATTGCAGAGGGGCTGTGAGAATACAAGCAAAAGTAAACAGGCCAAATACAGGCCCATTTACTTCTCTTATCCACGAACTCACACCTCAATTACATTGATGTTCATAACTGGAAAGGGGATGGCAAAAACAGCAAACCAGGATTTAGAAGAATATATGTCAATGGTAACATTTTGTAGTTTTATTGATAGAAAGAATAAAATTGAACAGAGTATATAAAAAAGGCGATTAAGTAGTACAATTTGGAATTGCTTACAATTCATGAAGCTATTAGCATACGAACATAATATCGTAATTGAAACCAATGAACAATGAACTCTATAAGCCCGCAAGGCCTATGAGTTAAATGACAACAATATTCCAATACAAAATCTGGCTACGCAGACAAAAATATTCCTTATGAACGATAATACAAAACTTTTTCCGTATGGGCCATTCAGTTAAAAGGGGTTCATAACAAAACACTTATAACTTTATATTTACAATACGAAACTCCCCACAGCCTGATGGGCATTTTCGATACAATCAATTATCCTCAGATATCTCTATTACATCTGCCGCTCTAGCAAATATTTTTCTTACTAAACAATCAGGTATAAATGCTCTATAGGTGATGCAAACAATAAACATTTATCAGTTAAATATGATTCCAGGTAAATTAGAATATTCCAAGTCTAGAATAGACTACAACATCCATAGTGACGTTAGAAATTCTAAGTCCAAAATATCAGACATAATTAGAAGCTAAATACGACCAAAAGATACTAAGTCCAATATGTTTGACATTTTAGAGTCCAAAATGATAGATATATTTCCAAGTTGAAAATATTCTAAGTCCAAAAGGTTTGACATATTTATAAGCTAAATATGACGAAAATATTCTAAGTCTAATATGATCGACATTTTTACAGAGTCCAAAATGATAGACATATTTACAAGTTGAAAATATTCTAAGTCCAAAGGGTTAGACATATTTATAAGTTAAATATGACGAAAAGATTCAAAGTCCAAAAGGTTAGGCATATTTATAAGTTAAATATAACGAAAAGATTCTAATTCCAATATGTTTGACATTTTTACAGAGTCCAAAATGATAGACATTTTTTACAAGCTGAAAAGATTCTAAGTCCAAAAGGTTAGTCATATTTATAAGTTAAATACGACGAAATGATTCTAAGTCCAAAAGGTTAGACATATTTATAAGTTAAAAACGACGAAAAGATTCTAAGTCCAAAAGGTTAGACATATTTATAAATTAAATACGACGAAAAGATTCTAAGTCCAAAAGGTTAGACATATGTATAAGTTAAATATAACGAAAAGATTCTAAGTCCAGTATGTTTGACATTTTGACAGAGTCTAAAATGATAGACAATTTTTACAAGTTGAAAAGATTCTAAGTCCAAAAGGTTAGTCATATTTATAAGTTAAATACGACGAAATGATTCTAAGTCCAAAAGGTTAGACATATTTATAAGTTAAATACGACGAAAAGATTCTAAGTCCAAAAGGTTAGACATATTTATAA
>CABEEJ010002425.1:89066-112270 GCA_901482245.1 Timema douglasi
TTTGAAATATATATATATATATATATATATATATATATATATATATTTATAATACCAATAGCTTCGGAAATATTGGTAAATATATTAAAACAATTCTTTGAGCTTTGGTTGTACATAGATACTACTTAAGTTTTAATGCAGATACATAGAGTAAGTAGATTGGCAAGTCTCTCAAAAACTTTGTTATTTTTTCTTTGACCTCTTATGGGAAATGTTTGTACAGCAATGTGTATCATTTTAGAATCAATGGTCAATATTTGCTTTCTTTATTGGTCTAAGTTTATAAATGATGAATTTAATAAAAATAGATAGCCATAAGATATTCAACCCCAAATAAAATGCCTATAATTTTAACCAGAAGTTGAAATTTTAATATTAAGTATTGACCCTTGAGGACCCAATATCGATCTATTTTATTCCTTAGTCCAAGTATACTAGTGAGTACTTTAATTCTTTAAAAATTCAATCATAAAATCAAAAACCGGAAGTCAATAGACGTTTAACGTAAGTGTAACACAATTTTAGCTCATACTTGCTAGTGTACCGGTATAATATTTCGTTTAACATATATTACAAGTTTTGAGTAAATGTCTATATTCTTAAACGCTGGAGTGAAAAAGTTCATGCATAGCTCCGTAGCATTTATTTCTTCTTAATTTAGGAAATCTTGATGATAACCTAATGGTAAAATAGAGAAAAATCACTTTTTGAAACAGTATTCTATTATACGTGCCAGTAAACTCGTATTTTGTTTTATCAGTGTGTCACAATACAGTTATGAGATTGTCTTCCCCAATTATTTGCTCAACTAGAACACGGTAAAAATATTATTATTACTATTAGCACCGCGTCTTACTACCCGTTCGGGTTATACTCACTTACGCTAATGTGTAATGGTAGGGTGATTGTGAGATGAAATGAAGGACCTACAGTTTAACGTGGAATCCGAACCACGGTGGAGGCCTGGCATTCCTCACATTCACAAGATGTCTTGTCAGAGGTGAAGGAAGGGTTTGGTAATCAGAAAAATCTTTGCCGGGACCAAGGATTAAACCCCGGCCGCCAGCATAGAAGTCTAACACCTTACCACTAGACCACCAGGTCACCCGGTAACAAATAGATACCACCTGAATCAAAACAAAACTCTTAATTTCAATCAATAAATTCCAAAAGATTATTTAGATAATTATAAAATAACAAATAATTATTATTATTTAGCACTGCGTCTTACTATCCGTTCAGGTTATACGCTTTAAGTACTAATTACTCTAATGGATTAGGAATTGGGAAGGTTGAATTAGAGGAAGTGAACCCACATTTGTGTGGAGAGAGAGTGGAAAACCATTTAGAAAAAACCACCCCCAGTTCACCCGACTGAGATTCGAACCTCGATCTCCCCGTCATCAGCAGTCGAGCTCAACACGACAAGCGCGTTAGCCAACTACGCCACTGAGGTGGGTAATAACAAATAAAAATAGGATTAATTACCATTGATTAAAAACGGGATATACATATATAAATATACAAATATAACAATATCAACAAAACTGACCTAAGACAACGTTTAATCTGTCAAAGCCACCGGTTAAATCACATTTTCCTCTAAGTATCGAAACGAAAGTTCACGAGACTTCCCGAACCTATGATCGTATCAAGATGATTGAATATTTAAATTTATATTATTACTAAACAACAAAACACACCCCGTCCTTATTATAATAAACACATTGAAAAAATTAAACTCTTTTAAAAGATAAAATAAACATTAAATAGTTAACCGAGTCATACTTGCCGACGTCAGTGAGTGACATCTGTGGTGATAAGTAGAACTTTATAATGATTGCGGTCCACCACAAATAGTTGTCGTAGTTTGTTCAAATCAAGTAGCCAAATTTTAGGTAATTAAACATTTACGGTACTAATACATTACAAAATAATTTATTTAAGTTCTTGTAAGAGAGGAAATGATAATATCTAGTTATATATATATTTAGATTATGGCGGTTTTTCCATATTGGGAAAGGTACAAGCCGCTATAACTCTTAGCTGTTCGTTTATTATTAATTATTTTACCAGGTATTTCATGTCTCATAGAAAATTTTGGGTGTTAAAAAGTAGGACATGTTAGAAACTTCATAAATTGCCTTATGGTGCCGAACTTAAAACTAAAAAAACTCTTTAATTTTTGTTTTGCTTACTACGGTATTTGTTTTACGTCATTTCATCACAAGTTACGATTTGCAAATAACATTAGTAAAATAATAGTAATAACTATTACAATAATTATGATAATCATTTAAATAGGATTCCGGTTAAAGTAACTACGCATTTCACCAATTAAATAAATTATAAATAAATCTGCGAAACATTAAAATAAGAGGTAATTAGAAAAAACCACCAGTCTTTCAGTTGTTGTTTTATAGAGGGTACTTTGAACGACTTATATAAACTTCTCTTTTATTGATTTTTTGTTCATGTCCTATCGTCTCGAAACAGAGTCCCTTTATTCCAATATTATGCTCGAGATTTCTATCTTGGTTTGAGATATGTATAAATTATTTTAAATATATTATTTATCCATTCATTAGCGTCTATCACTAATCATTTGTAAGAATGAAATTCTTATTTATATTGTGTTTTTTCTTGCCTTTCTAGTAATTTTTCTTTTTGTATTGCCTCATTATTCCCTGCGATTTCTTTTCCAAGACTTTCCTTTTTTCTTAAAACTCTTAGTTTTTGTTTTTTTGAATCGCTCTTTATTTTCTTGCTCTTGTTTCTTCCATTGAGTCTCAAGTTTCTTCTCTCCTTTTAGTCCAGCCAAGATAGAATTATGCACACCATGTTTCTTCTTAATTAAATCTTTCGTGATTTCTAATTTTGGCATTGTTATTTGTATTGCTTAAGGCCATCTTTGATAGAATGCATGATATTTAAGTATGCTTCAGAATGACACACTTCACACTGAGGTACTCTCGATTCATCTCCAATAGATTCAACAATTCTAGGTGGGAGAAGAGAAACGGCACATTCTAGGAGCTTAAACGTTATAACAGACCAATTTTAACATATATTTTCATAACTAAGATGCCCATTTTCCTTTAATATCACATGTAACAGCAGCTTTTTCATCACATGTCTTGATTGTGTGTGGTAGAACTTTTGCATGCCATCAAGCAGTGTTTTCTGAAATCTCAAATCTAACTTAGTCAATGAATTTTTTTTATTCTATACCAATTTCAAAATAATCATTACTTTTATCTATGAAAAGGAATTGTAAGTAAATTACATGATTTAAATTTGGCCACTATCTCCTTCAAAGTAGTCCTCTTGTGCAGCAATACATCGATCCCAGAGCTTTTTAGATTTTTGGAAAGCTCCCAGAAAGTCCGTGTCAGGAAGCTTGCACAATACCACCTGCGATTAGCGCTTGGCCTCATTCACGGTGTCAAACCTTTGACTATAACTTAAAATTCAAGAAGATGAATAAGTTACAGGGGCCAACTCCGATGAGTGTGGGCTTGAGAAGTGATCACGTTGTTGCGCCTGATAGACCCCCGTGTTTTCATCGGTTTGTGTGAAGCTGGGTTGTTATGTTGGATCAGCCAATAGCCCACATGCCACAGTTCTTGTCTTTTCCACTGAATATTCTCCGTCAGAAGCGTCAGAAAATGACAATAGAAATTGATGTTGACAGTCTGATACTCTAAGACAAATTCATGGCACACAATTCTTTAGATGTCCAAGGAAAAGATGAGCATATACTTGGTCAAGCACCTGTCCTGCCTCGCCTTCTTCGGTCTTGGAGATCTGAGGCTCTTCCACCAGGAAGACTGTTGTTTATTCTCTAGGTCGTAATTATAGATCCAGCGTTCGTTTCCAGTGGTGGTCCTCGACATGAAAGTCCATCCAAGCATGTTGACGGAGCTCCTGACACAAATTGACACGCTACTTGTTCTGTTTGGGGGTCAGAAGCCTAGGTACACACTTGGGAGCAATGCGATGCATGTTAAAAGCGGACGTGAGGATGGCCTTCACTGATACGTATGATAAATTTATGATGTTAGAATTATCCTTAATGATACTCCGATGATCCTCACGTACAAGTTTCGAAACTATATTTACAATTTCTGGGTTTGAGCTCGTGGAAGTTTACCCTGACCTCTATTCACCTTTCGGTGGCATTATTCCACTTCTAAAGCGTGAGTGCCACTCACAAAACACCGGGTGGTTCGTAGATTAATTTCCGTAAGCCGTCTGCATCATTTGGAAGGTTTCTAATCCTGATTTTCTGAGAAGAACACAGACTTTAATGTTCGCTCTCTGTTCATATTCACGGTCCATAGTAAAATCTCAAGTGGACCCATGCATGTCGTCAAATAAACATGTGCAATAAAGCCATTGATCTACACAGAACGATGCCATGTGTCGTATAGACAGATGACGGTCACAGTTCACAACACCAGTGCACGTATACCCATGCGGAGCTCGGTTTTATTTGGTACAGAACCAGTCTTGAAACCTTTTGATAATCCCTCGTGCATAGAAACATAACTAGCTTTTCTATTTAATCCATAAGTAGATGAAATTCATATAAATATTTGTCTTTACAAACTTCAAGATTCAAAAATAGGCCAATCAATGTCTTCAGTTAAAGACACAAATATTCACAAAGAACATGGATTAAAAATCCTCAGACTAAATAAGGTTCATAAATCTCTCAAACATTTTACTCACAGCTAAAAGGAATTCAATTCGTGTGATTGTTGAAAGTGGTGTTTTCAAACACATTAAAACTCTTCTGTATCTTAAAATTGTCTTGTTTTGGGTTTTGTTCCTTTTTGGGAGACCTTTAAGAAAATATTTTTTGATAACAATCTATTGGTTTTCGATACACTCAATTGCTCAATTGCTCAAGCAGATGTAAGCCAACTGCATACAACATTCTTCAAAGACGCCAACTGAAAGATATAATGTTACCTTGGAATTACTCTATTCTTCTAGGTAGAATTAAATATATATATATATATATATATTTATATTTAGCTTAATAACTATGTCCAATATTTCTTCTTAAAACGTTGTTCCTTTCCCAAATACATAATGGACAACATGCAAAGTATATGTCTATACATATGCAGATAGATCTGGGTTTTTATTTTCTTCAGAAACTCCATGAAAAACTGTTGATGTTTTGTCTTTAGGCCCATTAATTTCGAATGTTATCCGATTTTTCGGGAGAAGTTTATCACCATTTATTGATTTCATTATTTTATCTTAAATGTCTTTACCTATTTCTCTTTCCATAAGTTAAAAAGCCAGATGTATCACACACACACACACACACACAAGTTTTTTTATTTGACCAATATATTATGTTAAGGCCCTGGTGTTATTAGATCTGTTTGTTTGTTAGTATATCATAAGAGATTGAAAATAGTGTAATACAAAATGACACCACCTCATGAACGTGTGTAATCTTTGACTCAGAAATGAGTTTAAATGCTTTAGAAGACCCACAAGAAAACTGAGACGTTACTTTATGGCCTAGAACCATTGCAACGATAAATCATTCCCTCCATTATAAGAATAATTGTAAGAAAGCTATCTCTTCACAAACATTTAAGCTCATAAAAGTTCTGTTTGTGTTTTTCTTAAAGAATGTGGAAGTATAAACTGTGATTAGGAATGAGTAAAACCGCAAGTCTATTTATTATCATATGTGATAAAGTTTCTGGTCTACCACTTTGATACAATTTTCCAGTTGATGACAGAAATGTGGCTGTGAGCTCTTGCATGATTAAATAACTGACCAGCTCAACGATTATAAATTTGGATATGTTTTGCTACAAAAATGACAGAACTCTTGGTATTTTGAATTTTTATGGAGTTCATAACATTATTTCTTTAAATTTCAATTGCAATTTTTATGTTTAAACCAGTCAGGATAAAAATATTCGTGTTGATACAGCATATTGTTTGAGATTCAGTTATATGTAAAGTACTAAATTAACTTAAAGATGTATAGGTAACATATTAGAATCATATAATCAACACTCACTCACTGAAAGCTAAAAAATACTATCCAATTGCGAGTTTTACAAAGTTTGAATTTCAAAAAGTTTCAGGTAGTTTGTGTGGTTGACTACTAATGAACCTTCTAATAGCTATTTCATGTTCAAAAACAAACATTTTCTTTCTTTGGAAACCAACTTATCTCTAGTATATCCTTTGTTGTGGATGAAGATAAGAAATAAACTAACTACCACTATTGTCTTGACGACAAATACTTTGCCACAATAATTGTAAATATCTAGAATCCATATGAGTCTATAAAAATCCCACTAAAGGTGGTACTATATAAAAAAATTATTATTATTATTATTAGCACCGCGTCTTACTACCCGTTCGGGTTATACGCACTTACGCTAATGTGTAATGGTAGGGTGATTGTGAGATGAAATGAAGGACCTACAGTTTAACGTGGAATCCGAACCACGGTGGAGACCTGGCATTCCTCACATTCACAAGATGTCTTGTCAGAGGTGAAGGAAGGGTTTGGTAATCAGATAAATATATAAAAAAAAAGAATTGAAAGATTTACTTGAAATATGATATAATAACCTAATAAAACCAATGAGTATATCAAAATGGTTTGACACCTGTCGCTTTCTCAAAGTGACTAGAAAAGTTAGTTCAAACATAAATTGTATATGAAATTGAAATTAGAAAAATCCTTTATAAATATATCCAACCGATAAATGCGCTAAGAAGTAGAATAAAAATATTTTCTATAATAATCATTACATTTTCACTTTATAAAATTTGCACCAAATAAATAATTAAAGAAAACCACTACCTATTATTAACAAACTCTATACAAACTATATTAAGCAAGTCAAAAGTCAGGAATTGCAAGGATTGCAAAGATCAAAGCACATCCCATTGATTCACAGACGTCTATCAATTGAGACAGTCGGGCAATGATCATAGCACCTCTCATTGATTAACAAACGACTATCAATTTAGACAGCTGAGCAAAGATCACAGTACCTCAGTTTTTATATGAGATATCTTAAAGTGTCTCTGTAGAAAAGATTTCGCACCGATTGACCACTGCGTGGAATGGAAATTGACAGAGACTTCATAACAGCTGACTAAAAAAACATTTGTTTGAAGACTTGTCATCAATTGGTTCGTAGCTGCGAGTATTTTTTTTTATCTGAATACGTCTTTAAATCAGCAATTAATCAGTTAGCGGATGCACCTTGTTGAAAATGTAACAATGTTTTAGACCTACATTAGAGGTTTATTTTAAGCACAAACAACTTTTCTTTGATAATACCTTGAACAAAAGTTTGTATTGGATGACATTTCGCACTCTGAAAATATTTTTATTGTCAGAATGACATCAAACTTCATACTGATGTAAGTTTTTTTTAATCATAAAGCTATAAGAATACAATATTAAGAAATGAGAACAAAAAAATATCCAAAAGTCGTTTATGTAGACGATGGAATATTTTCATTTAATTTTTTTTTCTCGTTTCCATTTAAGTTATCTGGAAGAAAATTATATTTAAACACGGAGGATCTTGCACAACTAAATAAATATAATCATTAAAATCAGGGATTTAGGTACAAAAAAAATGTTGTGACTGTACATATATAAACAAGCTATACTCGTCAAATTGAGAACTTCCTCTTTTTGAGGTTAGTTAAAAAATAGAGATCAAATAATTTAAGCTGAAATGTAATTTAGAAAAGGAAAGTACAAGCCATATTGGCTCAACGACGACCGCCTCAGAAGTGGTGTTTGTTTAAGTCTTGGAGATAGTATAAAAGTAGACTCTTCTCTCTCTCCCTTGTTTGCCTGTCTACCAGCTCTGAGTGTCAGAAGTGACCCTCATAGAAGGTAGTTGTCTTGTTAATACCTAAGAGTACCGATCTGTAGTCACAGACCATGAACTCTTTTTGTAAAAGTATTTATTGATTATGGGAGGCAAATGGAGTTTAGGAGAGGAGGTGTGAAATGGAGAGCGTGTTGTGTTTTGGAGTTGCTATATCAGGCCCTAGTACACTGTAATGGTAGACACGAGTGCAGTCAGGCCCGATGTGTAAGTTGGAGTGTGTGATTTCTCGATGAGATGAAATAAAGCACAAAATCCATGTTAGACACTAATTGAGGGGTGAATAATTGATTGCGAATTTGTGAAAAATGATTGCTTGACTTTTGTCAAGTTGGCTAGAGTGGATGTGTTAGCTTAGGACATAGGTGATGGACACTAGGACAGGCTAGTTGTGTATTTGTGGAGCTGGGTAGGGACCTTCTACTCCAGTCTTGGCTTTTTGTATTTCCTGGGTTCTCGGGGGTTGTACTTCCCAAAGTTTCTGACTATTTCGTTTTCCTCCAGCAGTATGGCCTTTCTGTAGAAGATTCTGTCTCGGTCTTTGTATAGCTCTCTTATGGTCTTGGTCCCAGTCTCTGCATGGATGAACGCGTTGTTTGTTCTTGTTGTTACACCAAGTATACATCTGAGTACTCTGTTTTGGATCACCTGGAGTTGATTTAATACGTTTGGTGAAGCATAGCTCCACGCTTCACTGGCGTAAACGAGTAGTGGCAGGATCATACTTCTGTAGAGGAGAAGTTAAGTTTGGATGTTCAGCTGCTGGCTCTTGAAGAGTGAGTAGTTCCTGTCGAAGAGCCACATCGCCTTTTTCCTCGTGTATTCAACGTGGGGTTTCCAACTGAGGCGAGAGTCTATTGTGACGCCAAGGTATTTAAGTTCGTTTGAGTTGGGGATGGTTTCACCAAGAATCCTAAACTGGTCCTGGGGCTGAATCCTTCTTTTAGATATTCTGATGGCCGTGGATTTTGCCGGGTTTACTTTAATACTCTACTTCTCCAGCCAGTCACCGAACTGGTCCAGGAACCTTTGCATATGTTTAAAAGCATATTTGATGTTTCTGTGTGAAGTGAAGACAAGAGTGTCGTCAGCTAATAGCCTAAACCTAACTTTTGCATTGGTAGGGATGTCAGTGACATAAGCTGTAGAGAAAAGGTGATAAGGCGGATCCCTGTGGCACTCCCGCTCTGATGATGTGAGAGGATGATCTCTTTCCTTCCATCTTCACTCTAAAGTAGCGTCCGTGTAGGAAGTTCCTTACCACGTGAATGTATGCCTTTTGGAAGTTGAAGGTTATCATTTTCCGAAGAAGTACCGCGTGCCGGACCTTATCGAAAGCCTTTTCCACGTCCATGAGAACAGCGAGCGTAGTCTCCTTCCTGTTGAATCTCTCTGTAGTCCCTTCTATAAGACTGGTGATCGGGTGAACTGTGGAGTGGTGGCTCCTGAATACAAATTGAGTATCATGGAGTATACTGTGTTCCTGGGCAAATAGTTTCAGCCTTTAGAGAATAATTTTCTCGTACACCTTTCCAAGACTGCTAAGTAGGCTGATAGGTCTCCTGTTCTGTGGAAATTTAGAGTCCTTGCCTGGCTTCCGTATGGATATCACGTCTGCCACCTTCCAAACTTCTAGAAAGTAGCCCCGCCCCACCTTAGCGCGGTGGAAAATATGGCATTCAGAAGGATAATGATTGTACCGGGGGCATGGCACAGCATTTCGTTTGAGATTCTATCCACTCCAGGGGCTTTCTTCTTCTTCAGTCTCCTTATTACCTGTTCCACTTCCAGTTTGGACACCGGGGGTGGTGTCACTTCAGAAGGTTCTTCGAAGAATAGATTTACATCGTATTTAACCGCTGTTGAGAATTTCTCATCCTGGGGCACGCTGTTTGGTTTAAATTGGTCTTCAAGAGACTCTGCTATAGCTTCCGCTTTGTCCGCGGCTGTGTAGGTCATACCCTGCCGTCCATGAATGGCTGAAGTTCTAGTTCTCTGGGTGAGCCCTTTTAGTTGTTTCGTGATCTTTCAGACACTGTCCCCCCCGTTGACTGTTTCCGAGATAAACTCGTTCCAAAGGATCATTTTGAGCTTCTTCGCTCCACGGAGAACTAGGGCCCTTAGTCAATTGTATACTACCCGATGCCTCGGAGAGCGATATGTCTGCCAATCATGCCTGCTTTTCTCTTCTGTGCTATCAGTAAGTTTAGGTCTGGGTGCTCCCTCTTAAGGTTGATTATTGGGGCTTCATAGGTGGTTGATGTCCGATGAGCTTCGAGGAGTGTTGACGTCAGGAGGGCGAGCGAATGGTCCACCTCTTTAGTCGATTCTACCTTCCACTCTTGTGGTATAACTCTTTCCAGGGTGTCCTGGTATTTGGGCCAATCAGTGTTTGAGATATTTCTCCCGAGGAAGGAGTTTCGGGGGTTGGTGTTTAATAGTAACCTACAGAAAACTGGGATGTGGTCCGAGTCCAGTTCGTTCAAATTATGAAAATCTTCAGGGTGTTGATTGAAGTCCGTAAGTATGACATCTAGCACATCCGGAAGATTTCTGTAGTTGGAGGGGTAGAACGTCGGTTCCTCCGATGCCAATACTACATAGTTATTCAGGGCCGCATGATCTGACAAGGTGCGGTCAGCTTGGTTGGATAAGCGGCTGTTACAATGAGTGTGTTTGCAGTTTAGGTCTCCCGTGGCGAAGAAATGTTTCCTTGCCGTCAGTGTGTTTAGGTCTTCGGCTTTAAATGGGACCAAAGGGATCCTATATATGGCACTAAACATTATCTCTCTTCTTGGTATGGGAACAATCACTGAAGTTGTTTCTATGTTACCCGTACCTGGTATGACTGTATGATAATGATTGAGGTTTTTCTTGAATACTACAGCCGTTCCCCCGCCCCTTCCGGTAGGCCTATCAGTCCTGTATGTGTCGTATCCGTAAAAACACAAACGTTTAGTTGGTGATAAACGCGTCTCGCAAATGAGAGCTATGTCTACACCGTACGTTTGCAATAACATTTCCAGTTCGTGGGCCTGTTGAAGGACGCCATTGGCGTTCCAGAACATTACGTTCATGTAGTCGTCTGGGTGACGTGTTTGATTAATTGGCATCGCAGTAGTATTCGGTGACGGCTTCTAATAAAATTAGGAACCTTGTGGTTTTGTCTGGGGCGTTTCTCAGCCTGCTCATGTACGTTTTGAGATGTGCAAGGAGGCCAGAGAGATTAATGTCTTTGAATATTTGAAGGAGGGCTCTTAGGTCAGAAGTCTCGTTTGTATTGTAATAGGTCTCGCTAGGTTTTGGGGGTAGGTTGACAACGACTGCTTCGTATGTCATCTGCTTGGCCGTGGGAGCGTGCGTTACCGTTGTTGTGGTGTTTCTCCTAAGTCGCTGAGTGTCCTGACTGGGTGGAGAAGTTTGTTCCGTTTGCTTATGTACAACTTGGGTAGATTTTTCGAATTGTTTGTTTTGTCTTTCTATTTCTCTGACAAACACGGGGCAGTTCCTGTAGTTTACCACGTGCTCTCCCTTGCAGTTTACGCAGCGTGCTGGCATGGTTCTGTCTTTCTTGGTGCATGCTGTTGTTAAATGTTCCCCGAGGCACTTCACGCACCGAGGGGTTTCAAAGAAATAGTTTTTGGAGTGACCAAATCGTTGGCATCGGTGGCACTGAAGTATGGTGCTCGCCTATTTTTGGTACTCTTCCACCTTGACAATGGTGTTATTTATGGCCCGTACTTCATAGATCTTTGTGAGGGACTGTTTTTTTTTCCAGCGTGCAAACAAAGATAGGTAGTGGCATAGGTGTCACTATTTGTGGGGAAGATTTGGTAAACAGTTGTCTCAAGTTTATGGGCTTAAAACCCATTTCGGTGAGCTCCAAACTTATGGAATCACATGGCATGGTAGAGTGTAGGCCCTTTATCACTACTTTAAATGGTTTATCTTTATGCAACATGTATGTGTAGTGTTCTAATGAAGCTTCCTTTAGAATCTTTAAGAGTGTGGAGTAGTCCCTTAGGGACTGTGCAATGCAGTAGAGTTTGTATTTCTCTTTTAAATTCTGCTTTGGGAGTTTGATTATTTTGTTATATTCCGCTGCGTTTGAAACCACAATCAGTGGTGTCTTTACCTTTTTGGTTGAAGTCTCTTCACACTGGGAGTCGTCTATCGACTCCATAATGGTGACCTCTTGTTCATTGGTGGCTTGCCCACTAGCTAGTGCGGTGAATTGATTTGTTACCTTAATCGCCTTTGAGACTGGATAATCAAATCCCGGTTTCGCCCTGTGTTTCCGTTTTAGAATTGAGGCAGTTTCAAAGCTTAAAACAGATTGGTGCTGGTTACCTGCTGTATTATGCGTTTGTCCATGTTGTGCCTCCATGGTACCTTTTCCTGAGAGTGGCGTGTCCATGTTCCCATCCTGGGACTCCTCTGACATGGTGTCCTTTTCTTCTTCATCCCCGGTGACGTCAACGTCAGATCTAGTAAACATTTTAATATTTCGAGGGTTTAGCTGTTGCGTTTTCACGCGATTTTGGGTTCGGCTGGTCGGTCAACCGTTCACTGGCCGTTCACAATGACCCTAAATATCGTTCGTTGAACCGGTACTCGTAATATAGAAATATTTGCCCTGAAAGGGGCCGAAAGATGTTACGTTAAAAACCGAAGGTTTGAATTTAATGGTTCAAACACAGACCGGTAAAAGATCACTGGTAATTCACGAAAATTCACTCAACTTTGGCCTTTAATAGGCTTCGGAAGAACTTTAACCTTCAGTTGAAAAAACACCATGCACACACAACCTCATGGGGACCTCCACTTACTGTTCGATCCACTCTCGATCTATATAATGTCGATCGTAGACTCTTCTCGTGTTGGCCTTACTTTATATACGTCAAGTTGATGAAAGCCGGTATATCCAGGATTATAAAGTGGTATGGAATGTGATCCCAATGGAACCGTTTAGTCAACGCACGTGCAGCTGATGGCCCAGACAAGTGCTAGCTAGTGTTGTCTTGAACTTCCGGGTGTAGTCTTCTGTAGAATGACTCGGCGGAAAACTTTACGGAGGATAGCAAAAATAAATTGAGATTAGAGAATAAGGTCGGTTGTTGATTTTTATTTGACAAAAGGATGTGTTTTACAATTAAAAGGATTATTGACATACCCAGTTATCAGCATTTAGGGAGTTTGTGATCTTTTATAGATTGATAGGCCTAAAACATAAGTAAATACCACGTTTATTGTGCTATAGTTAATGTTTCAATGCTATTTATAGGGAAATAACTCACGTCACTGATTTAGTACCCGTGTCCTAAATCATGTTATTCTATCTAAAAGAAAAGACTGATAGTCTACCATCTAATACATAGTTTTGTTTTTCTATTATGTTTGTCCTTCTTTTCACGTTAACAATCACCATCTTACTCTAGGTGCTCCTAGCCCCTCAGTGTCAGATAACGTGCGGTCATCTATCCAGAGATTTGATGAATAGCCAACAAATCTATCGATCCGTCCCTTTATGATAATAGAGCTGTAGATATTGTCCTGTTCTCCCACCAGAGTGCAGGAGAGGGAGGCTAGTGGTCACGATACGTGTACTGCGGTCATGTGCTCTCCCTAAATCAAGCCACATTGTCGTCGTACATCATACACATTACAACGATACTTCCCTCTCTAAAAGGGGTGGAGGCACGTCATGATATAGTTGAAAATGGCAAATGTTTGTAATTGTCGGAACAAATTTTGCTAACAGCCTAAAATGTTGAAATAAGGAGATTAGTAACTTATGATTGTATTTTTTAAATAGAATTGTATTAGCTCTATATAATAATTGTGAATATATTTATTATGTTTCCAATACCGGTAATTATTTATACAATTAAAATTTTATACTTAATGCAAACCAGCAAAAGTTGCATAACCTAATAATATTTTAGAAAAAGTTCAAACCTAATTTAAGGGTTCTACTCAGATACGAGTTGTATTGATGGTATTCGAACTTATACACTTTATATTAAAAGACAGAGACCCAACAAATATAATTATTAATTTAGATTAATACATTTATGACTATAAATATAAATTTAAAACATAAGTTTAACCATATTGGTTAATAGAAAGTATTTTTAATTTCATATCAAGAAATATATTTAATAACATTGGGGTTAACGGGGATTAAAGCGAATGCCTATATACTATTATTTTTTTATGAAAACGAGGTGAGACCTATAATCCCTTCCTGGTGAACAACGGTTGTTCTCTCTTTCTTCATAATTCTCTAAACTCTATTATAATTATTCCTACCTCATTGGTGTGCTTGATACCCTGGAAGGTTATAAAGAGAAAAAAGGGTAATTCTTAAAATAAAATTAATATTATTTGTATTTATTAAAATAAAAGGAAGTTGTTTAACAAATATGTATAAATAAAATACGTTATGTTATTCATTATTGACTACCTTGAATAAAGAGAACAGTTCTTGGTTTTAGTTTTTTTTCCATGGTATATATATAAATGAATTGACTTTGGTGATTAAATTAATTACTGTTTGCCACTGTGTGTTATTATAAAGTTTATCTAAAAGAAATATAGCAAGAACAAGCTCAAAGAACTATATTAAATATCTATGATATGACTGGTCAACAAAGGTTTTATCCCAGAGAGAAATAAAGAGTGATCCAAATTTAATTTTTTCTACTGATCCCAAAACTGATATCATAATTTTCCTAATAAATATAGTTCTAAAGTTATTTCAACCAACTTAAAATTTACACAGTGCATAAGTAAACTCTTTTTCGACTGGAATGGCTAACAATCGCAGTTAACAGAACTCTTTCCCACCTTATGTCAAACCCTTCAAACCTCTATTAGCAGCCACAAGATTTTCAAGACTATGTAATTGACCTAATTTGGGCATGATGGATCATATTTATACTTTCTTACTGTCCAAGTCAGCTCAGCACTCCTGGAAAGATGGTGTTCACAGTTTGTTCCGTAAACATCTAATGCCGTGTGTTTCTTTATCATAAACTATTATCTATGAGTCCACTGTACATTTTATGGTGTTTATAATACCAAGTGGTACAATTCCTAGAAAATGTGTCAATCATCCGGACTCTTTTTGTTACATTTGTGGTAAGGTAGGATTTTATAATTTCAAGCATGGCTTTTCCCCACTCAATAAGAAGTGCTAAAACCTACTATAGTTAAAAGTTGTTGACCAATTTGTTGTGGTGTCACTTTTGTCAAAATCCTCACGAGTCGGTCAAAGGGTTCTCAGCACATGAATTTTGCTGTTCCAATTATTTGGTGGAAACTAAAATACCATTCTACAGATTGTTACACACACATGTGACATACACTAAAATACCATTCTACAGATTGTTACACACCCATGCGACATACACTAATATACCATCTGCCATGAGGCCTGGACCTCATAGTGTACAATATTTTTACCAAAGCCTCCAGACCACAGTAGGTGTATGAACAAGCGCCTGTAGAGCATAGTGATGTAAATGATGATTATGTAAAAGTAGGTGTTTTTAGAGAAGGGTATAGTGGCTTTAAGGATTTGTTTTCCCTTAATGAAGGACTTGTTTATAGCAATCATGCTTGTTCCGTTATCGTAGAACTTGGTCACGAGTACCAAGTGGAGAGGTATCTTTTATTTACTATAGATTCTTCTAGGGTTAGCTTGAAAGCTGTGCTTCTTCACAATGGAAATAAGTTTTCATTAGTGTTATTAGCTAATGCTTCCGTATTGAATGAAACCTATGTGGGCATGAAACTCTTACAGGTCATTGCTTTATCGCTTGGACTTCAAACTGGTTTCACAAATTACCTCCATTTTCCTTGTGAGTGTGATGGCAGATAATGTATAAATCATTACAACCAGAAACAGTGGCCAAAGCGAACGACAATAAGCTCAGTAAATACTACTACTACTACTATTAGCACCACGTCTTACTACCCGTTCGGATTATACGCACTTACGCTAATGTGTAATGGTAGGGTGATTGTGAGATGAAATGGAGGACCTACAGTTTAACGTGGAATCCGAACCAAAGTGGAGGCCTGGCATTCCCCACATTCACAAGATGTCTTGTCACAGGTGAAGGAAGGGTTTGGTAATCAGATAAATCTTTGCCGGGACCGAGGATTGAACCCCGGCCGCCATCATAGAAGTCTGACACCTTACCCCTAGACCGCCAGGTCACCTTTGGTCTTATAAGGAGCTTTGTTAAAGCAATGGATTGAAGTGGACCGGAATTCACATACTTAAGAAAAAATTCCCAAGGACAAGTGATGCAAAGATCAAAGAGGGAATATTTATAGGACCTTAAATAAAATAACTTATTAATGATGAGAGCCTCAATGGTCAGTTTTACGGAGATTACAATTTTGCATGGGAGTTTTTCAAGGGTATTTTCGTGAATATGTATGGAATAATAAGATACACAACTATACAATTTTAAAATCTCACAAGACCTTGGGACGTAACATGTTTTTGAAAGTATATTTATTGGATTCACACTTGGATTTCTTCCTAGAAAATATTAGAGCAATCAGTGTAAACGATTCCAACAAGATATTCTGGCATGGAAAAGCAGTATCAGGGCAAGTGTAGTCCAAGTATTTTGTCTGGCTATGGTTGGATACGTAGGAGGGATGTTGATGAGGCAAAATAAAGAGGTAAATCCTACACTTCCACCTTTTAGGTAAGATAATCCTTTACTATGTATGAATTTGAATCTATTGAAAATTGAAATGTAGACACTTTAATGAAACCTGGAACCTTTGGCTCAGCGTACTAATTCTCTTCCACCGATCTCTGTAGCTATAATAATTAATTAATTCCCCAAAATTCACCTTTCATACATATTTAATTGTATAGCACTGTTTTCTTTCATGTTTTGTAAATGAACATCATATTGTAAAGTATATGTGGGTGTCACTCGAAATACTAACGTGATAGAGAAATTCTAAGAAGATATTTGAATTTAGAACAAAAAATAATATTATATTCACACATTTTCATTTTTTGTTTTTGTTTATCAGTAATTATTATCAAATTATAGTCATTCCAATAGTTAGCATTTCATAGATAGTTAGGTATTGAAAGAATATGCTATTCGTTTTTCTGTATACATTTCATTATATCAAAATTGTTTTATTATAATTCGAAACCAACTAAATGTGTTTTTTTTTTACAAATCAATAGTTAAAATGAGATTTATCTTTATACAGTCTTGAGGTATGAACAAATATAATTGGTTTCGATATCACAATATTGTTATGTTAATATGTTATTATGTTAAATGAACACAACATACTATATGTACTGTATGTACTTACATATGTATACTGTTTGAACAAAGCTAATGGACGTATTCCAGCATTTGGCCTCTGTCAGAGCTTGTGTCTATTTTCATACTTACACTAAATTCAGATTCTTTGTTTATAAACATGTCGTTATTTAAAGATTATAACACTTTATTAAAGTCTTAAATTTAGTGTGCTTAAGTAAATGATATGTTATTTATTTTAAATTAACCACCAAAACCTTGAAATCGCATTAAGAACGGTAGCAATGTGTCCAATGACGTCACCAATCAATTTTAGCTTATCACGTATTAAAATCCCTTGAATTTCCAAGTAAGCATACAGAGGAGCAATAGTATGAAAGCTTAGGCCTATAACATGCGTGCAGATGTGTGTGCACTTAATATAGACTATAGGCCACTTAAAATTAAATGTTATAGCTTTTATTAAAATGTGTTTTGAACTTGAATACAATCTTGTCTTTTTCAGATTTATTTCACTCTAAATAATATAGAATAGTCTTTGTTAAAAGATAAAATACGCAAACACTAATAAATGAAATAAGATATTAATACACTTTATAAACGCATCTCTCCTGCAAATTACGTAAAACCTCCTAACTTTAGACATACACCACTGTTACAATACGCAATTACTATCTTACAGCATACTTCACAGATCTTTATGAACAACTTCTTGTTCCAGGAAAGAGAACGTATTTAACCAACAAAGATTACAGCTTTCAGTTTGAATTTACCGTCGCAAAACTGATAGTTGAGCATGGACCAATGGCTATGAGAATATTCAGGGAAAGTTAAACGTTATATTGAGCAAAATTATAGTTATTTGTCACTAATCACTAAAAATAGAAAAATTAATAGTTACAATAGGTACGTTGAAGGTAGTTCCTGGCCCATATATTCAAATAATGTCAAGTAAATCATTTTAAGAACTATATCTTTTCATGTATATTATTTTCACCGCAGTTTTAATATGTATTTATATTTATATTTGGAGAAACTTTTCCTTGCCTTTGAAGATTACTTTTTTCCTTTTTTATCAAGTTAGATAGAATATTATGAATACACATTTAAAATAGTTCAGTATTATGATATATTTTATTAATAATTGCTAACATTATTTAAGACAGCATTTTTCCAATAAATGCCCAAATTAAAAAATAATACATTTTTTAAAGTAAATAACGTAGTGTCCACATATTTAAGTCCGTACAAAATAACTCTTTAACTCCCTTATTAATTCTAATTTATTTTGTTTAGGACTCTACTTTTCATTCAGAAATTTAAAGTTTATATTTGTAAAATAATTTTATAAACAACGTGAATTAAAGCCTGGAACCCTAGTAATTTTTATAAAGAGTTGAAAAATATCGATCTTAATTAATATAAATGTTCGAAGTTCATCAGCCGTGAATTTTTTTAAAACTGGATACTCTTTATAAATGGAAGAGTCTAGATCTAGAACTATATTTAGGGTATTTACTTGTAAACACACCAGGAAGTGACCTTTGGGAAGACCTGCATGCATATGGGGGAATAACATTATAATAGACCTAAAAGAGATAGGGTGTAACGAGGTGGACTAGATAGAACTAGCTCATGATAGGGATCTGGTTAAATGGGGTTGAGTGTATAGAACTACACTTAATTTCATAGCTGAGGGAGGGAACTGCAGGTATTATGGAGAAAAGATGTATCTTCTCTCTCTCTCTCTCTCTGTTACCGGTTGCACAAACCTTCTTATCTTTCATTTGGCGGGAAGTGAAGGGGGAGGGTTTACTTGGAAATCCCTCATTGTAAACAATGTGACATGTGAAGGTTGAGTGGTTCAATTGACAGGCAAAAACATTTCCTATCGGTGTAAAGCCTTTTCTAGAAATATTAACTATTTCCACAATCGTATTTTTTTCAAGATTTACGTTTATTAACGTTTATATATTCCCTAAGTAATTATGCTTGGACTATTTTATGTATAGAACATTTTTCCTCATAATTAATATACAGACAATATGCATTGCCGCTCTATTCACTAAACAAGTTCCGTCTTTACGAAAGTAGGTGTAGACTCTTAACACCATTGCCCTTTCTTTACTACTTAATATTTCAGTTAAGTGTGACGTTTCAGCAGATACAGAAAAACGTGATTGGGGTTTCATACACCCAACCAAACCACTCACGTTACTAAATTGTGATTTCAAAAATGAGTATTTGTCATTTTATTGAAATTTAAAGTTATATATGCATTTAAAATACTTATTACATATTTATATGATTATTTTAGACTGTAAATAAAAACAATTGTCATGTTTTTCCCATTTATATATATATATTGATCAAAATAAATAACTATAATTTTTTTTGTAAATTTTCAATGTTTATATTACAAATGCATTTTTACCCCAGTTAGATCAAAATGAGCCTGAAGCAGAAAAATCAAGGGGACTTCTTAGGGAATTAGAAGATGAGGATCCAGTCAATTCGGTAGATGAAGGAGAGGACATTATTTTAGAAAGTTTACATGATTCTGAATCGGAGCAGGATGAACATTTCAATAATGAAGAGGAATTATATACTAAGTTCATCATCTTATCCAGGCAAAGATGGAATTACAAAATTGGAGAAAAAACTCCGCCTTTGAATAAAAGAACTCACAGCATTATTTCTCAGCTTTCTGGTGTGATTGGCATTGCAAAATATGCCAGTAAACCAATATATTGCCTTTATTTTATTCGTAGTTCCCAAAAGATACAAGATTTAGTACGAATTGATACACAGAAAGATCGCTATAAGAAATAATATTTGGCGAAGAAAACAAACAAAAAGGAAATACAAACATTTTTAGGCCTTCTCTATTTAGCGGGAACACACAAGGCAGATCGTTTGAATTTTTAAGAGCTTTGGGCAGATGACGGAACTGGTGTCGAGATTATTAGAGTAACAATATCCTTTCAAAGATTTCGTTTTTTACTACGGTGTCTTAGGTTTGATGATAATAACTCTCGTGAAACTAGAAAAGAAGTGGATACGTTATCTGCAATCCTAGATTTATTTGAAGAGTTTGCGTCTAATTGCAAGAAATCCTACGCTCCAGGAGAATATATAACTCTGGATGAAAAGCTAGAAATATTTAGGGGACGCTGTCCATTTCGTATGTTCATTCCAAACAAGTCTTTCAAATACGGGACTAACGTTTTTCCGTTAGTTAATTCTAGAATATTTTACACATTCAAACTAGAAGTTTACTTAGGAATTCAGCCGGAAGGCCCCTTCAAAGCTAGTCACAAGACTGATGATTTTTTTGAAATAATGATAATAACAATTTCTATATCTGTAAGAAATGTCACAACTGATAATTGGTTCACAAGAGTCAGCATTGCTACAAACTTGTTGAATGAGTACAAACTCACGATAGTTAGAATATTACGTAAGAACAAGAGGGATGTTCCACCATCATTCACAAACACACGGGAAAAGGTGGCATACTCTAACTCATTTGGTTTTGATAAAGATTAAACGTTGGTTTCATATGTGCCAAAGATTGGGAAAGTTGTCCTGCTATTACCAACAATGCATCATGATGCAGCCATTGATTATTCGACTAGTGAGAAGGCAAAAATTAAATTCAATACCTTTTATAACGTGACAAAATGTGGAATATATGGGGTAGATGACCTGAGTTTTTCTTAAGATGTGTCCAGAAACAATAGGCATTAGCCTCTGACCATGTTGTTTGTACTATTGAATATGGTGGGTATAAATGCCCAAATTATTCACAAAGCAAACACCAAAACGAACACAGTTTGAAGAAATTTTCTAAGGAATTGATCACTGGCACTGCTCAAAGAACATATTTCAGACAGGCAGAAGGCAAATCTTCAAAGAGAGTTGTCCTTAAAACTAAAACGATATGCTTCAGAACCAACATCAAGCAAACGACCTGTACAGAAGAAACGGTCCACCCAAAGTCGTTGTGTTGCATGTCCTATAAGTAAAGATCGTAAAACAAAGTACACATGTCATAAATGTGACATACATTTGTGTTTAGAACATATAATTACTATGTGTCAAGGTTGCTCGGCACTAATATTGCTAGAAGAAAATGCTGAATGAAACAGAATATTTAGTTTTTTAGTTTTCAGACGTTTAACAAACTAAACCTTATAAATAGTGTTTATTCAGGCTCTTAAAATTAAACTTAACATTATATATCTCATTTTAGTACAATATATTTATATATTATAATGTGAAATAAATAGTTTCATAAAAGGGGGGAACTTAACTTTTTTTTCTTCTTCTTACAATTGTATTAAAATACATAATTTTGTTAAACTTGGTGCATTGTTTATTTTTATAATAATTCTGACTATTTACAAATATCAGTCATTAATAATTTTGCCAAAATATTGTATTATTAAATTTAAATCCGGTATGTGGTTTCTCACACCCACCACATCACTGGTGTAATTTTTCAATGCCACACTACCGCTGGGTTAAAACATGACCAGCTAACTCCAACTCTTGTTTTTCTGAAAATTTAGGTTTTCTTGCTAAATTGGTTTGAATAATGGCATTATTTAATTTCATTTTGCTGTGTATTGTTGCTTCAGGAATCCCATATTTTAAACCGCTTTTTCTGATAGAGATTCCATTCTGTTCAGATCTAATTGCATTATTAATAGTGTCTGCAGACCAAGTAGCTCGTCTCTAGGTCGTTTGTAAGATATGGGTTTCTGTAACACACGGCGTCCGTCTATGTACTCAAATATTTTCAGAATAGTGAACGTTCGATTTTATTTATCGTTTTCTATTTTCTTCAAAATTAAATTTCTATATAAGATTGGTTTAATATAAAAATAGACAACATTGTCTTTAAACTCCATACAATATAAAAAATGTGTTCAATTTCAACATACAAGTTATTTCAACGTGAAATGACACACGATCGGGGTATGGGGTAATATGACGCACACAGCCATTGTGGGTCAAATTACCACAGCCCGTATAGTTTGAGAATAATTGACTTCCCACCACAATTTAATTTAATAATAAAAATAAATACAATAACATTTTATTGGTGAAACTGTGGCTTTTCAAAATATTCATATTATTCAGAGTATGTATCTAAATAAAAAATATTACCTACTAAAGTACTTGAAGTAGAAGATGGGGGACTAGGTTTGACTGTGTGTGTCAAGACTCATGCACATTTGGAAAACTATATGTGCTAAAAGCTTGACTAAGCGTGTTCTTATGTATCTGCGTCTTCCCATAATATCAAATGCCTACAAGGTCTAAGTTTGACTTTAAAATTGTTGTTATTTCCTATTTATATCGATGTTAATATTATTCTGTGTGTTCTATGAAGGACAACAAGTCAACCGTTGTCAACAATGTGAACTTTCAATTCTTGGGGCTATAGCGGGCTAAGGTGGCATTTGAGAATAACGAAAATATAGCTCTTCTCGTCACAAGTTTCTTGGAGGCAGGGACACGAGCTCTTGTGAAAGAGAGAAAATCTACTCTTCTGTTTGATATTGAATCAAGCAAAAACTTCCCCGGCGAATTGAAGATGTGGGGCAAGGAAGTCAGCAATTTTAAACGGGAGCTTGTTACTGCTAAAAACGATATTGAACAGTTTCAAAGGAGGAACAATGCTGGTGTTTTTTGTAAATGAAACATCGTATATTTTAGTGTTGGACATGATTCAGAATAAGATCACTATTACAAATGTTGGTCTGGATGACATTGTCAGAAGTCATCGGGTGGGACAGAAGAGCGCCAAACAACCACGGCCTATCATCGTGAAATTTGTTTACCACAGAAAACGCAGTGAGGTGTTTCGTAACAAGCATCGGCTTGCTCAAACAGGTACGAGAGGACCTTACTTCTGCACGTGTCCAATTACTTAAGGACCAGCTACACGGTCCTCACCGCACCACACCGG
>CABEEJ010002426.1:4096-18796 GCA_901482245.1 Timema douglasi
AAAAAAAAAAAAAAAAAAAGTTGCCCTGGCAATGACCTCTTCGGTATATCTTCCTTTCCGGAACCCATATTGTTACGGGTGTATCCCTATTCTTTCCCTATGTCCATCCAGCCTCCTGCACAATACCTTTTCCTGTATTTTCCCCATTACGTTTATAAAAAAATATTGTCCAGTAAGATTTTGGTAGCTTTGGATCCTTGTATTCTCCCTTACTGATGACCACCACTTCTCCTTGCTTCCAAACATTTGGAACCCTACTTTGGTCCAAACATTCATTTAGTTACTCAACCAAGAACGGCTCTATCTCTTCCACCCTTGCCTTTAATACCTCTGCAGAGATAACATCTGGCCCAGGGGCCTTGTTGTTCTTTAGTTTCTTAAAACTCTCCTTGACTTCGTTGTAGTTACATATTCTCTCTATTCATCCTGTTCGGTGCTTCTGCTTCATTTTCATTACTAGTTATTGGTGTTCTTCAGTTTACCCTACTTTTGAGTCATCAGGAAGAAGTGTTCTCATCAGCAAATGAGATGAGTCTTCCCAACCTGTTTCATCGATCCGTCTTCCTTCTTCAATATTAATATTGGGGCTAGAGGTCTTATCTTTCCTGTGCTGATTTTGAATAAGACTCCCCAAGGGCTCGTCTCCAATTCCTCCCTTGCATAACGTTCCCAACGGGTCCTCTTCACCTCTATTAGTGATGACTCAAAGCTCCCCTTCTTTTCCCTGTAGATCCCCAACAAAAATCTCCTCCCTTGAATAACCATACATTTTTGATATCTCTTTCTCACCAGGTGAGCTTAGCCTCTTAGCCTCTGCAACCGATCCTTACAGGGCTTGTTTGCTACCACTTCAACTTCCCTCAGTGGTATTGCAATGCACATGGCTTCATGGATTTACCTTGCTAGTTGCTTAGCTATTTCATTAACATTACCCCCTTCCACTGTAACAGATGGCTGGATAAGAGACTCCTTGAATGTGTTCCAGTTAGCCCTCTTCATATAATATTTCCTGGTGTTCCACTCTGTTGCTTCTTCTTAAAGCTTCCCTCTTACTTCGAACCTTGTCAGATTGTGATCGCTAGAGGTAAATTGATCCTCCAATTGCCATTCTCTAAATATCTCTGAAGTTTGTCAATTGCATATTGTCACGTTAATGTGTGTATTGACCCCGGCCCTAAACACATTTTAAGGAGGGTTTCTCAGTTTATTTAATACCTCAGGTTGTAGAGCCATGATTGCTTCTTCAAGGATTTTCTCCCCTTTTACTCGGTCTCCTACCTAGGTTCCTTCTATCCTGCCTGATTGCCTTATGGCTATGCCACAGCGGCAAATTCGCATTTATATAAGCTGTTATAATGAGGAACGAATTTCCAAAAGTTCTGGATATCTCCTTTAACAAATCAATATCAGTTAAATTGGTTCCCGGTATTGAAAGTACATATTTACAAGTATGTAGCTTCCCCTCCTTGTATTCAGCGCCACGCAGGTCACTTTGTCACTACAAAATTAGGGTACTTTAGTCACCGTTATATTTTTACTGTAAATTATTACCCTCCACCATGATCCTTGCATTCACCGGTAGCCGTGGTTGGTGGATTTTTTTTAGTGATAAGGATCCTTAGCACAACTTCTTTAGGAGAGAAAGAAAAGCCATATTTTCCGTGACGATTGTGGCCTATAAAAGAACCCTGGGAAGTATGTTAAAATAGCTTTCCCGGTAAAACTGGTAGGTCATTTCACGTTCACTTGTAGAAATTCTCGTGTGGTGATGTAATCAGTCGTTTCATAAAGTGAAAGTTAAATACCTCAAATAAATAAATAATAAAATAAAATCTTTTATGCTGATATAATTATAGAAAATATTATATTAAGACTTTAACAATACATTATAAAATAAATGTAGGTCTATTAAAAACTTCTGTGATACAAATAGAGACTATGATAACACTGTTCCTAAGATCACAAACTAAATAATATTTATTTATATGATCCCTGTGAAAATATAATTTAATGTCTTTGTAAAACACTTAATATTTAGACCCAAATTACCCCAATATGGATGTTTTAATTATTATATTTTTGTCACTAGCTGCATCGATAGTTCAGTGGACTAAAACATCAATCTTATCTGTTCTAGTTTGTCGGTGATGGGTAATCTTGGGATCGGGGGCCGGGTGTATTAAGGTGGGATTTTTTTTTTACTTTACCTCCAGGCAAATGACGGTACCTTTCTTATAGACTCCACTTTAGTTATCTCTACCACATGAGTGTAAATATATACTGATAAACCATATGAACAATAAAAACCCGGTTCTAATAAATATCCGGCCCACAGACATTTGAGCTCTGACCTCTACGTTACTGGTAAACCAGACAAACGAGATCAAAGCCTTTGTACATGTGCCCACTTGATGGGGTGTTTTATTTATAGTTTCTTCACCTAAATATCCACCATCTTCAGTTACCAAATGGTCTAAGGCGTCAGTCATTCTCGTGCTAGACTGGCTTGCTTATGGCGGGGATATTGATGTTCGAATCCTGGTCATAACTACATATCTACTAAGGGTGGTTTTTCCTAAATGTTTTCCTACTCTCCTTCCACGCAAATACGAATAGAGTACCTATAAGATGTTTCCTCCCTCATACCTATCCCGTTAGAGTAATTATCATATATGCGTATAACCTGAACAGGTAGCAAGACGCGGTAGTAAAGAGTACTAAATATCTGTGAACCACATCGGTAGATTTATGAACCATGCGTCAAGCTCATCCATTCTGGTTTTCCGGAGTGGAACCCGGCCACGTGTGCTAAGATTTTTGTTACTAAATTTATTTAAGTCTCCTTTCATATAAATGCGTTTACATATCCTTTAAATTCTACCTTAATGAACTGAATATCACCTATAAGAGAACTGGAGGTCTTGTGCATATCATCGATTTATATCAATGAAAAGCTACTATATTTACATTAACGTATTAATACGTCAAGTCATGTTATTTTCAGCCGTCACTTTCCATAGACATTAAAAATACCTATAAAATAACACTTATAATATGGTAACATATACTTACATTAAAAAATCCCCACCTGAACACGGGAATCGAACCCGGGATCCTTGGCTTAGCCCGCCAAAGGTCTAACCACTAAGCTATCCAGGATTTGTCCGGTGCTAGGGTAATTCTTCACTCAGTCATCAAGGTATAGCATTGGACGTATCCTGAATGGACAAGTGATATATCCTTACAGCACTAAGTAAATGATCCAGTTTTTGAATCTCACATCTGAGTGTCATTTCTAAAATTTACGAATATGATACTTGATGCGGTTATATCCCCATCCTTATGATCATTTCATCTCCTAGCCTTCTCTAGTCATTTACAATTAATTGTACAAGCGTATGCCAAGATTATTTCTAAGAGGCTCTTCTTATGACAATTGGACTGTATTAATATACGGGGTAAAATAATCACCTGCGTTTGCGCACTTGTTATCTGTTCATTAAAATCCCCCCTAGCATGTTCCTATCAGTTGAAGGAACTCTGTCCGAGAAAAAGTTCCTGCTGACCGGAACGGGGAACGAACGTCATTCCATCGTGTCGAATCAGTCCCCGATCTCATAAGCTGACTGCCAGATGTCGACGAGACAGACGGAGGCGTGGAATCTGTAGAACACGATAAGAGGGACGGTGACGTGCTTGATGATTGACCAGAGACCTTTGCCGTAGAAATCGTAGCGGAGGTCGTGCTTGTCCACCGACTTGACGTCGAAAGTCTCGCTGATCCACATGGCTACGTTCACCACGATCAGGAAGGTGATCAGCTCGCGGCCTGGTTTCCTCTTTCTCAAGGATTGGGAGTTGCAGCAGCGGCGCAGACCGTCGATGATGAATGGGGTCTGGATCAACACTTGTGCGATCTGCGGTGACAAGAGTGGAACAGTGGGAAGGAATACCTGGGGGGCGTTCACCTTTTAACAGATCTATACCCAACTCGTGACTTTTCACCGTCTAACAGATCTATACCCAACTCGTGACTTTTCACCGTCTAACAGATCTATAACCCAAATCGTGACTTTTCACCGTCTAACAGATCTATACCCAACTCGTGACTTTTCACCGTCTAACAGATCTATACCCAACTCGTGACTTTTCACCGTCTAACAGATCTATACCCAACTCGTGACTTTTCACCGTCTAACAGATCTATACCCAAATCGTGACTTTTTACCTTCTAGCACACATGTACCCAATTTGTGGTTTTTCACCTTCTGATACTCGGCTTGGGAGTTTTTACTTTCCAGCTGATAGTAGGCCTATATACTCATATAGGAGGGTTTCACCTTCTGATATTAAATACTTATCTAGGCAGTTTTCATCTTCTGATATTACATAGTTATCTAGGGAGTTTTCATCTTCTGATATTATATAGTTATTTAGGGAGTTTTCACCCTCTGATATTACATATGCAGTTCTGTAGTTTTTACCTTTGAACTGATCTATAATCAACGTATAAGTTTTCACCTTCTAGCTGATATATTTTGGATTTGTTTGTTTTAACCTTAAAACTGATCTAAGCTCAACTCGGTAACTTTCTAACTGATCTAAACTCAATTTGAGAGTTTTCACCTTCTAACTAACCTAAACTAAAATGACAATAATTACTTTTGAAGCATTTGACTGATGGTGTGTCACTCACCATCACGATATGAACGATACTATATACGATGCCTCCGTAGAAAATGGTCGCTGCCAAACTCGCTATGATGTAGAGGAAGAAGGCCGGCATGCAGATGAAGAGCAGTATATCGTCTAACAGGGAGATGGGATGGTGATTCACATCCAGCTTCCTGAAGTAGACGAAGTACGCCCATACCACGGCAATCATCATGGACAACAGTAAACCCAGCAACGTGCCCACGTTAAAGTATTTTCCAACCATTATCATTCCACTGAAACAGATACGTATGGTAGAGAAAATCTTCATAGGGTAGTTGAGTAGAAACGAGGAAGGTGGAATTCAGAATACATCTGGTTGCATTTACTTTAGTGAGAGTGGGAATTGGTTTGTATGCTAAATAAATGATAACGGTGCACTGCAAATACTTTCTCCCGCTTTTATCTTAAAATATGCATTCACTTAAAACTCGTAAGATTTGTAAAACGAAATAATAAGGCTATAGATAGGTGTGGAAACACCAAATCAAAGATCATAACAAACATAATATACACCGTTATTTAATTACTATATGGTATTAGGCACTAGTAACAATGTTATAGAAATAATAGAAGAAAATATACCTCTTTGTCCACTGAAGAGTATAATAATTGAATTCATTTTCAAAGATCTGAATTAAAAAGTATAAATATTTACTTGTATCTCAGAAACTATTGGGTTTATAAAAATATATTTCAAATGCAAGGTTATTATCTTTAATAGTGCCTACTACAACTTTACAATGATAAATTATTTAGTATATCCAATAGTTGAATTTTTTTAATGGAAATTTGAAAATTTCCCTCATATAAATTACCTATGTCATTTTCATAAGAAAATGGGAATGTTCATCTTGTTTATAATGATAAACAGTGTCTATATATAAAATTTAATCAATCCATAGAGCAAATTTAGAGAAAATTAAATTTTTCTCTGTTTGGTCCTCAGTAAACTACCCTTAAATTTAGGGCTGAGTATCTAACCCCAAAAACCCCTTAGGCAGACCTTATGAAATCCCAAGAGAAAAAGTTTTAGTCCAATCAGTAAAATAGTTTCGGGAGTTAGCCCAAAGTACAGCCAAACAGACAAAAGTCGTAAATTACCTTTTTGGTTTCAGGCATCATTAAACTTCGACATTTACCTAAATCTAAAGTTCGATTTTTTTAACGATCACATTACTTTCTCTCCGAGGTGCAGAGAGAAAGTAAAAATGTGTGTGCTCTGCACAGACTTAATCGCTCTTTCACATAAAAAATGGATATATATATATAGGCCTACTGACAACACGTAAGATATGTTAAACAATCCCATATAATATACATAATTGCAAAAACCCTCCACCATAAATCCTAAATTAATTGTTACAGAGATATTGAGAAAATGAGAACATCTCTGTCCACCGAGGAATATAACCCTACATTTTACATTTCAAAGACCTCATTAAAAATATAGTTGCATATAGCTCAAAAACTATGGGTTTTATAAAAAATATATTTCATCTAATACATTTTATTTTTAATAGTACTGTAACTTTACAACGATCGCATATAAAATTGTAACGAAGATATGATAAAAATTGAATATTTCCACTCACTTGAAGTACTTTGTCATTTTCATTGTAAAACGTGAATAGCCATTTTGTTTGTAATATTAAATGGTGCCTAGATACAAAATTTAATAAAAATTGGATGAGTGGATTTAGAGTTGATTGATATTTTTCTCTTTTTTGGCCTTCAGTAAACTACCCTTAATTTTAAGGTTGATTATCTAATTCTAAAATATCCTCTACAGAAACCTTATGAAAACCCTAGACACCGAGTTTTTACCCTATTAGTGGAATGTTTTCGGCTCCACACACATACGACTTCGAGAAAACTACTTTTTCAGTTTCAAGTGGTTCATGAAACGTCGATATTTATCTAAATCTCTAGTTAAATCTTTTGACAATCGCAATACTTTTGTCTTTGAGGGGTCGAGAGAAAGTAAAAACAGATATCCCTGTTCACTCGGTTGAGATACGAACCTCAACCTTCCAGTCAGCATAAAATACCAGGTACCATCTACATTTAGTCCACGTGCTAACCGGTGCGGCTTTTGTAGTAATTAAATAAGAAATGATATTCTGGACAGATAGTTGGCTTAAGAGGCGTCGATATAAAATTAAAGGGAGATCACAGCCTTGACCAGAATACGAACTAGAGCCAAGGTCACCAAGAGGTTTCAAAGGGCGTGTCGTAACATTTTCCTCAAGCAATGACGATCGCGTCCGTCGACCAAGGGCAGTAACACTCACTCGTCTGTCGAGATGGATATGAAATGCAGTAAGATGTTGACGATTGCGATGAGGAGTGCTATCATGCCAGCGAAGAAGCCCTTGTTGGAGGAGCGGCAGTCGGCGCTGAGGAACATGTTGCTGGAGATTACACCGGAGTGTATAGGCGCGTCGCTGTGCAGGTCCGTCGCCCCGGCGCTGGCTTCATCGTCGCTGTGATCCTCACCACCTCCGTGCTCGTTCTGGTGACCTATGTTGTGCCAGATCACGTACAGGATACCAGCTGCCAAGAGACAAAGACAGGGGTGACTCACTAGACTCGATACGATTGTATTAACAACCTTTCCTTGTAAAAATACGTCCTTGAGCATGCTGTGTATTTCAACCAGTGGGTGCAGCACATATTTATGTAACGTGCCATGTGGTTGAAGCCACACCCCTAGAGGGTGCCAATATAATTAAATTCAACAAATTAGCTCCTGTGGGATGTGGTGGGAGTCACGACCCTATATCGTGCAGTGTATTTTAGTTCCACCAATGAGCTCGTGTGGGATGTGGTGGGAGTCACGCCCTTATATCGTGCAGTGTATTTTAGTTCCACCAATGAGCTCGTGTGGGATGTGGTGGGAGTCACGCCCCTATATCGTGCAGTGTATTTTAAGTTCCACCAATGAACTCGTGTGAGATGTGGTGGGAGTCACGCCTTTTATGTGAGAGATGTATCGTTCAATATAAATGCTAAGCAAGATGATATCGACACTTAAAACCTAGCAAAAGGATGTGTAGTTCAAGCGATACACTGTAAAAACATGTTTCTTACTAGCCTCCCTAAAAACTTTATAAAAACACATAATCCAACTCACCGACGATGATGCTGTACTCTATCGTGAATGGGTAAAGGTAAGGAGAAAAGTTGTCCCTAATGATCACCATCTGTGGAGGACCGTAGCAGTAGTGGCTGACTATCAGACTCTCGTTTAAGAATCTCATGTTGGTCGCGTGGTCGTCTGCAACATGAGTGTATCCTTCACAATACGGGTGGTAAAGCAGGTATATCCATGGAATAGGAATACAAACAAACATGATTAGTTATACCTTTAGACATGCTTTAATGACCACATGGCCTAATCCATCACTATCGTGTTGGACTAGACGTCCGATGACATGCAGATCCGGCTTCAAATCCCAGTCACGTGTAACGAAGGTGTTATTTCCCAATTGTATTTAAATTCTCCATACACGCTATTGTGGGTACACTTCATTTAAATTTAACTCTCCACATCCCTTTCTCGTTAGAGTAATTAGTATGTATTCGTATAAACTGAACAAGTAGTAAGAACTTGGTGCTAAAAAAAATCTATACCTTTAAGAGGGATGAAGATTCTATCCTATGATGCATATTATATATTGGTTGTTAAAAAATGTAACAGTTTAAGGGTAATCACCAGGGCTTGAATTTTGGATGACATATAACCTTTTTTTGTCACATACAATGCTCATAAGTACATACATAAACTCTGTTCGCGATCCTCTTGTTGTAGATATGTATATTTTATAGGTAATTTTTGTAATTTTGAAATTTAAAGAAATATTCTCTTAGTTAGTGTAATTTTTGTTTAGTAAGTATATTTGAAATAATATATATATTTGTAAATTTTATTAATGTTTAAACCTAAGTTTTTTCAACGCACACTTGTCGGAATGAGAAAATAATTTAGGCAATGATCTTTGTATTCTCTTTGCTTGTATGGCTGTACAATACACACTCCAGCAGATACATTACAACTAAGTTGGAGAGGGTTGCGTTGTAAGAGTGTAGCTACTACTACTCAAGCAGATATTTGTAAATAAATATTAAATTCTAGCCAAATGCAATAGTTTAGTTGTTAAATTCTTCATTTCATTTTAAATTTGTAAAGTGCGTTTGTAATCTACTCGTGTGCAGTTATTACGAGCTTTTCTCTTTCTTCATATTTTTAAGTTATTGTTTTAAAATTTAAAGTAATATTTCTAGAATTTTCAGGTCATCAAAATCCAGGCCCTGTAGATCTATCTGATCAATAGCAAACAACTTGTTCACATCTTATGACCAGCCAAACCTCAAATGAAAGTGGCCGGAAATGCTACATAGCCAAACACTTTTAAAACTCGAACAATGCTTGACAACCACAACAACTGGGAACATTGGAAAATTCTGAAGCAAGCTTTTTGACGGTGTCCAGGGCTTCAGAAAGACGGTTTCATGGTTCATTCTCTCAAACAATCTACCTATGGGAGCAGATGTGCACCCAGAAATTGTGGAAAGATTCGTAATACCACCCACTTTCATTTTATACGTCTTTACGTTAATAGATAGATTGGTGGAGATGATTGCTGCGACAGTTTTTGGTGCTTTGCACCTGCTTGGTATGGCCCTGAGTTTGAAGATACCTACTATGGATAGTTAAATGTGTCTCCGTAGTTAGCACCTGCTTGGTATGGCCCTGAGTTTGAAGGTACCTACTATGGATAGTTAAAGGTGTCTCCGTAGTTAGCACCTGCTCGGTATGGCCCTGAGTTCGAAGGTACCTACTATGGATAGTTAAAGGTGTCTCCGTAGTTAGCACCTGCTCGGTATGGCCCTCAGTTTGAAGATACCTACTATGGATAGTTAAATGTGTCTCCGTAGTTAGCACCTGCTTGGTATGGCCCTGAGTTTGAAGATACCTACTATGGATAGTTAAAGGTGTCTCCGTAGCTAGCACCTGCTCGGTATGGCCCTGAGTTTGAAGATACCTACTATGGATAGTTAAAGGTGTCTCCGTAGTTAGCACCTGCTCGGTATGGCCCTGAGTTCGAAGATACCTACTATGGATAGTTAAAGGTGTCTCCGTAGTTAGCGGCTGCTCCGTCGTAACATCGCCGTAGTCGTTCTTGTTGACGTAAGTACTGATGTAGTCCATAGTCTCCCGAATTATAGCCCACACCCAGAAGCAAATGGTGGAGGCGATGCAGTGGGCCAAAGAGAAGATTGCCATGGGAACGAAACGGTTAATCATCACCTTTTCAAAAAGACAGAGAGAGTAGATAAACACATCAGTTATATCTTCGAAAGAGCTTCAAAGCAAGAATTTTAATAGAGCTACTAACATATCCTCGCAACACTTCAATGATTATGTTGATATAATTTTTATAGCAATGAACGTTTTAAGTCATCTCCCCTATCCTTCCCCAACATTGTTTTTTTTTTATTATCTGTGCTAGAGGGTACGGGGTTCAATCCTCAGTCCCAGCACAGATTTATCTGATTGCCAAACCCTGCCTTCACCTCTGACGAAACGTGTATTAATCACAACTTGTGAATGTGGGGAATGCCAGGCTTCCACCATGGTTCGGATCTCACGTTAAACTGTAGGCCCTCCATTTCATCTCACAATCACCCTACCATTACACATTAAACCAAGTGCTTAAAACCCGAACGGGTAGTAAGACGCTGTGTTAATAATAATAATAATAATAATTTATTTTTGATCAAAAAGGTATTATCCAATATAGTAGTGATGATGTCCTTGGTCACGTGGGCTATAGTTGTAATTTCATTTGTTCTAGTTTTTGCCATTGACGGATAAATTAAGCTTTAGTCAAGGGCAAGGAAACTAATTTTTCTAAGCGAGGTCCTCTATAAAATGTTACTTTACCTTTATCCAATACAAGTTTATATACTTATGTATGGAGCCCACTAAAGGGGTTAATAAAATTACAGGGGGACAGAGAGCACCTCTTAACAACCACCTTTGTACAGCCTTGGTTCTAGTTTCCTACCGGTTTCACTGAAGGAGTTATTTTACTTAAGCCGTTTCCAATACTCTTGATTCAAATAAGGAGATATTTACTACTCGGTGAGTGTGCGTATTAATTCCCCCTTCCTCACACACAAACATAAAAAAAAAAAAATCGAAACATATCTAAACTTTCACTCGACACCCCTTAGAAGTTGGAGTTCAAGTTGCGGGAATTTTACCAGCTGCCATGGTTTAATGACAGATTTGTGTTTGGTCCATGCCTCCTCGGAGCTGTATGTGTGTATGGTCCATGACTCCTCAGAGTTGTATGTACTCCGGACGATGTTTTGTTTTCCTGGGTCCAAATCCCAGATGACCAAAGATCGAATCTTATAAAGCCTTTCTCACCTCAAGGATATAAAATTTGAATCACACATTCCCCAAAAATAGAAAGCAGAATCTGCTTGAGTAGCTCAGCAACTAGCACGCTGTATGTTGACCCATAATGCATTGCAACGCAAACTTGAGACAGTTGATTATCAACAGATTCTATTTTATAGTGGATAAACATGTGTTTTAGATTATTTTCCCCATGGATGTTTTTATATTATAATGCTTTTTTTTTATTAAACAATCCAATACATGGATAGACACGTTTTACATTAACGGGTTATTTCAAATCTCCTCAGAAAAGCCAACATAGCTGTCTGCTTGCTTCTAGCTCTACAGCGCATGCGCACTGATTTGAGATTTATTTTTTATATTCTATTGATTCTGCCGTGCCGAAGATCTCGGGCATAGTGAATGAAATAGATATGAGTGGAACGTTAGCAGAGAGAGCTCGCGTAGATGATGCGGACATCTTGTGATTGGTTTAATAGAGCTCATCATGTGACCCCGTTTATGTTCTTCTTTTGTTTTTCGGTTAATCTGTGAATCCACAAGAACGTGTAGCTTAGGTTGTTAAATTATCTTGATCCAGGTGTTGAATCGTAGTACGGTTTTCTGTAGTCTTTCTGACAAAAAGTGGGATTTAGACCAGTGAACTCGTTTAACTAAATTAAAAAAATGAGAAAATCTAAAATAATAATAGTTTTAACTATTAAAATAACTATTTCACATCTCCCAATGTCGTTGATGTTAAGTGAAGAATGCATAAAACCATCCTTTGATACGTTTCCTGGTTCTAACTTAACTTTCTCTCTAATACCTTTGTTAATTTGCCTTGAAATGTACTCTTAGGTTGGGATGGTAGTGAAGGCGATTTATGGCCAGTGCTTTCGCAGTTTTTATAACCATTTATATTTGGACAGCATAAATTAGATAGTACTTTAGTAGATACGTTTATTTTGGCTTAATACACATTGTAATATGGTTCTTGAATATTTCAAATGAGCACAATACTAGTTGGTGATAACATTTTCTCTTTATTTAAAAAGTTTCTGGTTGAATGACGCGATGGTCATGACAAATATTTAAGAAATTTTGATATTACTGTGTGCTGAAAATGAAAATGAACGTATATACTGGAGCAATGTTTTCTTTATTTTGTTTTCAACACAATTTATTGCTATAAGAACGGTTAAAATGGTGATCTAAACCAGCATTAAATTCCATCCCACCTTAATTATTGGCCTCTAAATAGTTTACATTAAGCGTGCAGACCCCCCACCTCTCACCCCACCCTCAAAATCAGTCTATCCTTCCCCCTGCCTCAACGACTCACGTGGGAGTACTTGAAGATAAAGAAGAGCTGGAAGAAAGAATAAATAGGGTAGATCACGTCGAAGACCAGGGTCACCACGCTTGCGCAGTTGGTGTACTTGTCATCGTCCCAAAAGAAGAAGGTCACGTGGTACACCAGAACTATGATGCAGTGGATGAGATGGCCGAAACAAAACACTATGAGATAAAACAAAAACAAAAATGAATACAGTATATTCAGCAAGCCTGACTCCCAAGATTTGAGGTTTCATCATCTACAAGGAAAACTGATTTCTTCCCCCCAAATCATGTTAGCCCTTTCTTTCTCAAGACTAATTCTAGATGTCCATAAAACACTTACACTTCTCATTCGGTTTACTTAGTTTTGACAATTTAACAAAACAGAGTCATTCAAATTCGATAATGTTTCAGATATACTTAGGTTTAACCATTGGGCCATAAACCAAGACCGAGACAAACCAAAGGCCTAAGGTTCACTCCTTGATCTAGATGTATTTTGAGAATACTAACGTTTTGACATTCGGCCAACATTGATAGCATTTTAATATAGTATTAGTCTAGTGTTACTTTATAGGTATTTTTAATGTCAATCAAAAGTGAGAACTGTAGATCACATAACTTGATGTGAAATAAGATATAGTAGCTTTTATAGCTTTCTTCCTAAGAAAATTATATTCTAATAGTCTTGTCAAGAGAAGCTAGTTTAGTTTTTGATTTGTATAGCTTTTACCAAAAAGGCTTACCATCTTTCCTGAGTTAATTTACCACTGACAAAACCTCCTCTTTTAATCGATAAAAAATTAGAGCCACATCATCATTGCCGTTGCATCATTTGCTTAGAGAAAACCGACAGTTTACCTGATGTCACAGCTAAGAGGTCTTGGATTTCAATACTTACGGAGTTGGATCGAAGAACGTCAAAACATGCTATTTATATGAAGAGCTCTAAGGGTAAGGACATATTTATTACCTTGTTGACACCACGTAAAGCCTGCACTAATCATAATCTCTTGAGAAAATGAATGGTCACTATTGAGGAAATGGTCTTGTCATTCTATTATGTTCGTGTGGTCAATATTCTCTCAAGTATCGATGAATTTTATAACACTTGTTCGTCGATGTTACCAGATCCCTACACCAACACATCTCCTTCAGACATAACTGAGCGCAAGAAGATTGGGCGACAATTAACTAAGAGAGAGCGAAGATAATTATTTTCTCCATAAGACCTTCAATTCCTTCAAAGGTGATATCAGTGTAGCTATGTATAGGCTTTACGTAAGTATCTATAAAAAATAGAGTTGGGTTGGATCTACTAGTTTACGAATATAAATCTCCAATATTAACCTTCGAATCCCGAACCAGAGTCTTGGAAAAAATTATGAGCACAAGAGGAAATATAAATTCTAATGGAATAGCATAAAATAGAAATAGTAACTAAATGTTAACATTCCTTCTTTTGATCCATTTATTATAACATTCAGTTAGGTGTTAAATTACTGGTCTGGGGCCTGGTAGTTAAGTTAATTCTATATTATAACTTGTTCTGAACAACTAACAAGTAGTATTAGAGCTTTAAAACAAAATTGACTTGAAAGTTGATTTTTTGTTTGTTTGTTTGATTGAGAATTTGATGCCCAAATCAAAGATTTTCTCAAATCCTGGAGTTTATAATATTCTTAAGGATTCAAAGTGTAGTCCCTTGTGTGTGTGTGTGTATATATATATATATATATATATATATATATGGCCATACTAAACGACTACCGACAAAGACACTGACTTGCTTGCACTAAAGTGAGCAGTTTTGGATCTCTCATATGAATGGATTTGTCGTTTTGTTAAACTCGTTGAGGCGACCAGATAATATACCGGGAATGAGCAATACTTGTTAACTAATAAACCGGAACTGAACGCGTAATACATATTTTTGATTCCCTTACCAGCCGCCCCCAATTTTAGGTAAAAACTCCCGGCGTGTCGTCCCGTGGCGAAGTTGTAATGAAGGGGTATATATTCCGGTTCCTTTATCTTCTTCGGCAAATGAATTGAGAACTGGAGGCCTTCAGTGGTTGAGCCGTTACATTCCACTTCGGCCTCTGGAACATACAGAGATGGAGGACACAACTCTGATTAGATAATATGAGGCAGTGGCTTTATATAAAATATTGTTCGGTGGGTTTAAGGGTCAATAGATGGGAGCCCAAGCTAAGATATTTTTTTGGGTC